>JAODAL010020861.1:0-68450 GCA_025379985.1 Phyllomedusa bahiana | reverse complement strand
AAAATTTAAGTAGAAATAGCCCCCCTCCCTGACTTTGCAGTAGAAAATAGCCCCCCTCCCGCACAATAAAGTAAATAAAGCATCCCTCCCTGCACATTAACAGTAGAAAAATACCCCCCTCCCTGCACTTAACAAAGAAAACAGCCCCCTCCCTGCACATAGAAAAAAGATAACAGCCCCCCTCCTGCACATATAACAATAATAAAGCATCCCCCCCTGCCATTAACAAAGATAAAGCCCCCTCCCTGCACATATACAGTAGATTATAGCCCCCCTCCCTGCACATATAACAGTAGATTATAGCCCCCTCCCCTGCACATATAACAGTAGATAATAGCCCCCTCCCTGCACATATAACATTAGATAATAGCCCCCTCCTCTGCACATATAACAATAGATAATAGCCCCCTCCCTGCACATATAACAGTAGATAATAGCCCCCCTCCCTGCACATATAACAAAAGATAACATCCCCCCCTACCTGCACATATAACAATAGATAATAGCATCCCTCCCTGAACATATAACAATAGATAACAGCCCCCCTCCCTGCACATATAACAATAGATAATAGCCCCCCTCCCTGCACATATAACAATAGATAATAGCCCCCCTCCCTGCACATATAACAATAGATAATAGCCCCCTCCCTGCACATATAAAAGTAGATAATAGCCCCCCCTCCTGCACATATAACAGTAGATAACAGTCCCCCCCCCTGCACATATAACAATAGATAACAGCCCCCCTCCCTGCACATAAAAAAAAAGATAATAGCATCCCTCCCTTCACATATAACAATAGATAATAGCCCCCCCTCCCTGCACATATAACAATAGATAATAGCCCCCCTCCCTGCACATATAACAGTAGATAACAGCCCCCCTCCCTGCACATATAACAATAGATAATAGCCCCCTCCCTGCACATATAACAGTAGATAATAGCCCCCCTCCCTGCACATATAACAATAAATAATAGCCCCCCTCCCTGCACATATAACAATAGATAATACCCCCCCTCCCTGCACATATAATAGTAGATAATAGGCCCCCAGCATGAATAGCGTTAATTAAAAGTAAGACCCTGACCGCACTTACCTGACCTCGTCTCCCTGTCGCTGTCCCGGTCGCTGCTCCCGGTCTTTTCTTCAGCGGCGTGACGTCACCAGGCCGGCGGGGCGGGCAGCGTGATGACGCGCACGCCGCCCTGTGCACTCCGGCGCGCACAGAGAGCCGCATCCTAACTGCGGCACAGATTACTCCGCGGAACTCTCTGCTCCGCTGAAGCATCTAACTGTATGTGCGTCTGGCGGATGCACATACAGTTAGTCCCGCCACCGCTGCCGTCGCCAAGGTCCTAAGCCGCTAAGCCGATAGCTTAGCGACTGGTAGCGGCTTAGGACCCTAACGATCGGCGGCGGCGGATAGCGGCTGCGCCGGGGACTAGGAGGCATGCATAGGTCACCAAGGTATGTCAACATTACACCATTTCCCTTACACCACAGGGACACCAGGGACTGAACATTACATGGAAGGGTCATGTAGGGAATAAGATCCTTATGTATGAAAACGGTCTAGCAGTAAGACTACCTTTGTTGTCCATAGTAACCAATCAGAGCCCACAGCAACAAATCAGAGCTCATAGCAACCAATCAGAGCCCATAGCAACCAATCAGAGCTCAGCTTTCATTTCATATAGTGCTCTAGAAAAATGAAAGCTGAGCTGTGATTGGTTGCTATGGGGCTCTGATTGGTTGCTGTGGGCAACAAGGACAGTCTTACTGCTAGACAGTTTTCATATATAAGGCCCTTAAAGGGAACCTGTCCCATAGGTTATGCCCCCATTGCTGAGGACAGCACAGGCTAGTGTCAGACCTGCTGTTTCCAGCGCTGTGTCCCTTATTCCGTAAAATGCAGGAGTTTTAGAGGGTAAATACCCCTCAAATCTTATTCATGAGAATGTGTTAGCCCCGCCCACCAAAGGCTAGCTCCGCCCACTGACAGTTATTTACATGTTTCTACCTATACAGAGTAATAGGTTTGTCAGTTGCGGTGGGCGGGGCTAGCTTCAGGTGGGCGGGGTTTGAAAAAAACTGACTATATGAATGACTCTTTTCTGGCTGAAAACTGCAGATTTGAGCACTGAAAACTCCAGCATCTTACAGAATAAGGGACACAGTGCTAGAAACAGCAGGTCTGACACTGGCTTGTGCTGCCCTCAGCAAGGGGGGCATAAACTATGTGATAGGTTCTCTTTAAGGCTATGTTCACACGGGCAAATTTCGGCGCACATTTCGCATCTTATTTGCTCTCTAATACGAGCGAGATATGCGCCAAAATTACGATAATCCACAGTTCTCATAGAGAACTATGGATTACGCCTCCTCTCCCCGATCTTATTGTACGTGCGCGGGGAGATGTGACATGTCAATTACTTGTGGAGAATACACGCCGCGAGTAATGACTGCCAATGGGGCCATGCCCCCCCCCCACGCGCCGCCGGAGTATGCGCATATTAGTACGGCTCTCAAATCACCCGGCGTAATTGCGGCCGTACTGTACACGCCGCAATTACACCATGTGAACATAGCCTGAGTGTTATTGGGATATCTAGCTACAGAAGAAAATCCCTTTTAAAACATAACTTTTAATATAATCAATAAAATATTACACTTGAACAATTAGGCACACTTATATTAACACTATGCAACTACTCACCACCTCCCAGAAACCATGTGACAAGGGCGAATCCAGTAGACCAGTATTTGATTTCTGCAATGTACAGCAGTTCTATACTGTCCCTAGTAATACCAGCCCTCAATCTCACCCTAAGCGGGGCGACCGCCCAAAAAGAGCGACTCTGCAAAAAAAGGACCCTAAAAAAAACTCCTCACCTCACCCTAGAGCTCCTAAAGGGGAGTGACAGAGTAAATAATTTCACCTACAAGACCTAGACGCGTTTCACCGGGGAAAGTATTATCCCATTCTTCAGTAGGTCAAGCAAATACACAAAATTAGGGTTTAAAGTCAATTGAACATATGGGGTATCATGGACATAGTGTTGCCCATATTGACCTACTGAAGAATGGGATAATACTTTCCCCAGTGAAACGCGTCTAGGTCTTGTAGGTGAAATTATTTACTCTGTCACTCCCCTTTAGGAGCTCTAGGGTGAGGTGAGGAGTTTTTTTAGGGTCCTTTTTTGCGGAGTCGCTCTTTTTGGGGCGGTCGCCCCGCTTAGGGTGAGATTGATTGGTATTGGTATTACTAGGGACAGTATAGAACTGCTGTACATTGCAGAAATCAAATACTGGTCTACCGGATTCGCCCTTGTCACATGGTTTCTGGGAGGTGGTGAGTAGTTGCATAGTGTTAATATAAGTGTGCCTAATTGTTCAAGTGTAATATTTTATTGATTATATTGAAAGTTATGTTTTAAAAGGGATTTTCGTCTGTAGCTATATATATTTATAGTTCCCTTGGAATTACGTGTATTTTTTGTAGTTTTTGAGTGTTATTGGGATACCAGAAACTGGGCAGAAATGTATTAGAGCCTTATACATTTTTTATCACTGGGCCACCGAGGACTAGTAACAACAGAACCAGTGAGGCCAGCCATACTCACCATCTGCCATATGGGGATTCTCCAGCTGCAAAAAAAGGCAAAATCATTAGGGCCACCATGTAAAGTAAATGACCGGCTTACTCATACCAACCATTACCCAAGAGCTGGGTCGAGACATCATGTCACATTACCAGCATTGACTGGTTATAAACCATACTCTGTTTCTATTCAGCAGCTCTCTCTATTCTTCTCCAAACATTCATACCCCTTAATAGAATACTTCACCCCTTTTACTGATGTATTGTGGGGGTCATATAAAAGCCCATTGATGCTACCAATGGGCAGTCATTGTGAGGACCCTTGGTTAGAAGGTTTTTGAGAGGTGTAGATATGCCCAGAATAGGGGAGAGTCGTGGTGGTGAAATTGGTGATTCTAGTCAAGTTCTAGAAAAGGAAGGGGAATGTGCTGCCCTCACCAGAACTAGGAGGGCCCAGACTTAGATTGGCCTAAAAGGGAACAGGGGAAACTGCTGGTGGGCACCATGGTGGGGCTGCTTTTCAGAGAGAAGGGAAGAGGCAGAGGGCAAGACTCATGTACAATCATTTGCATTAGTTGTACGGTGGACCCAAAAAATTAACTTCCCTGGTGGACCCCAAAAATCAACTCCACTGGTGGGCCCCAAGAATCAACCTCAATGGTGAGCCTCAAGAATCAACCTCAATGGCGGGCCCCAAGAATCAACTCCAATACTGGGCCCCGGACTCCAAGAATTAACTCCACTGGTGGGCCCCAGTGAATCAACTCCACAGCTGTGCACCAAGAATCAGCTCCACTGGTGGACTGCAAGAATCAACTCCACTGGTGGGCCCCAAGAATCAATTCCACTGGTGGGCACCAAGAATCAATTCCACTGGTGGGCACCAAGAATCAGGTCTACTGGTGGGCCCCAGCGAATCAACTCTACTGGTGAGCCCCAAGAATCAACTCCACTGGTGGGCCCCAGCGAATCAACACCACTGGTGGGCCCCAAGAATCAACTCCACTGGTGGGCACCAAGAATCCACGCCACGGGTGGGCCCCATAAATCAACTCCACTGGTGGGGCCCATGAAACAACTCCACTGGTGGGGTCCGTGAAACAACTCCTCTGGTGGGCCCCATTTACCGAAATTGGGATAAAATTAGGTAAATCTAGGGGAATAAGCACAAACAGCACAGAACAGCCAGTCATAGCACCTGAGGCATTTCCCACATGGGGGTGTTTTCCTCAAGGGGGCTGAACTAAATATCAGACAGCCAATCATAGCAAAGGGGGCATGGCCCGACCCCAGGCTGCAGTTTTAGGTGAGAACACACAGATTAGCTGATAGCTCCTATACTAAATGATTTAGGTAATACAAACCAATTGCAGAAGTTCTTATTTTTACTGTCTCCATCATTACAGATATGATCTTTGTAGCGAGAACACCCCTTTAAGTGGCCTGCGGCCTGTCCTCCCAACTAAGAAAGTATGAATAGAATGGGCCAATGGCTGTATTTATAATTAAAACATAATTTTCTGGTGGAACCGGACCCTGTCTCTCACCGTGCAGGGCCCTGCTACAGTCCCCTGTGACCGACTCACATATCTTGGCCCGCACCGTGGAAAGGAGGGTTCTGGCTCCACCAGAAAATTATGTTTTGATTATAATGACAGCCAATGGCCTGTTCAATGTATACATTCTTAGAGCGAAATGTATGAATTCTGGTGCCGATAGACCAGTTCTAAATAGACCGCGCCAGAATGTATGAAGCTGTTCTTCTTCAGGTCATACATACAGGGCAGTATAGAGCCAATACCACAAGTCTGGCTGAGGCACCACCTTACCCTGGTCTGGCTGTTCTTCTGCAGGTCATACATACAGGGCAGTGTAGAGCCAATTCCACAAGTCTGACTCAGGCACCACCTTTACCCTGGTCTGGCTGTTCTTCTGCAGGTCATACATACAAGGGCAGTGTAGGGGCAAATACCACAAGTCTGGCTCAGGCCCCACCTTTACCCGGTCTGGCTGTTCTTCTGCAGGTCATACATACAGGGCAGTGTAGAGCCAATACCACAAGTCTGGCTCAGGCACCACCTTTACCCTGGTCTGGCTTTTCTTCTGCAGGTCATACACACAGGCGCAGTGTACAGAGTCAATACCACAAGACCAGCTCAGGCACCACCTTTACCCTGGTCTGGCTGTTCTTCTGCAGGTCATACATCCCAGGGCATTGTAGACCCAAATTTCCACAAGTTGGCTCCGGCACCACCTTTACCCTGGTCTGGCTTTTTTTTCTGAGGGTCATACACACAGGGCAGTGTACAGAGTCAATCCACAAGACCAGCTCAAGGCACCCACCTTTCCCTGGTCTGGCTGTTCTTCTGCAGGTCATAATACAGGGCATTGTAGAGCCAATACCACAAGTCTGCTCAGGCACCACCTTCCCCCTGGTCTGTTCTTCTGCAGTTCATACATACAGGGCAGTGTAGAGCCAATACCACAAGTCTGGCTCAGGCACCACCTTTACCCTGTTCTGGCTGTTCTAACTGTTCTGCGTCAAAGTTTTGGCATCAAAGAATCGTAAATGTGTCTACTTCTACTAATGTAGTGCGACACCTCCCAGAACACCCCAAAACTTTGGCGCGCTAAAAAGTATCTCTGGCGCGTACTGAGGCACTTAGGGTTGGCTGGACAGGACGGGGACAGGGTTGGCTGGACAGGGCAAGGCTGGCTGGGCAGGACAGGGACAGGGCTGGCTGGCAGGTCAGGGACAGGGATGGCTGGACAGGTCAGGGTTGGCTGGACAGGACGGGAATGGCTGGACATGAAGGGGATGGCTGACCGGACAGATCTGGGGGGCTGCCTGAACAGGACAAGGGATGGGGCTGGACAGGATGGGGACAGGGCTGGCTGGACAGGACAGCACAGGGCTGGCTGGACAGGACGAGGCTGGCTGGACAGGACAGGGACGGCTGGACAGGATGGGGCTGGCTGGACAGAATGGGGACAGAGCTGGCTGGAAAGCAACGGGATGGGGCTGGCTGGACAGGACGGGGTGTGGCTGGACAGGCCAGGGGGTCTGGCTGGACAGGATGGGGGGCTGGCTGGACAGGATGGGGGGGCTGGCTGGACAGGATGGGGAGCTGGCTGGACAGAACAGGGGGCTGGCTGGACAAGACGGGGTTGGATGGGCAGGACGGCTGGGGGCTGTCTGGACAGTACCGGGAGGCTTGCTAGACAGGATGGGGCTGGCTTGACAGGAACAGGGGGGCTGTCTGGACAGGAAAGTGGGGCTGGCTTGACAGGACAGGGCTGGCAGGATAGGATGGGGGGGCTGTCTGGACAGGAAAGGGGGGCTGGCTGGACTGAAAAGGATAAGGGGGGCCTGGACAGGACAGGGTGGGAAGGCTGGACAGTAAAGGAATGCTGCTCAGCGAGGGCCCGGTCTCCATATCACAGCTTAACACGAGGTCCTAAGGTCCTGTTCTCTATGTAATCATGCTGAGCTGCGTCCGGGCACCTGTACAGGTACCGGCACCTTGCATGCCCTTGGCAAAGCCTTGATTTCCTTGTGAAACAAGGGGGCCCGCTTGCAGATGGGTCCCTTCGTATCACGTATTTCTCCAGGCCCTGTACAGCAGTACTCCTCGTACTGCCTTTACGGTGGCTCAGATACCACAACACCATGACCACATATCATCACCACATAGTGACTGAATAATACCACAACACCATGACCACATATCACCACCACATAGTGACTGAATAATTTTACTATACCATGACCACATATCACCACCACATAGTGACTGAATAATACCATCACAAATCACCAGCACATATTGACTGAATAATAACACCACACCATGACCACATATCACAGCCACATAGTGACTGAATAATAACACCACACCACAACCACATATCACCAGCACATAGTGACTGAATAATACCTCCACATCATGACCTCATATTATCACCACATAGTGACTGAATAATACCACCCCACCATGAGCACATATCACCATAACATAATGACTGAATAATAACACCACACCACAATCACATATCACCAGAACATAGTGACTGAATAATACCTCAACATCATGACCACATATCACCACCACATAGTGACTGAATAATATCACAATATCAAGACCACATATCACCACCACATAGTGACTAAATAATACCACAACACAATACCACATATCACCACCACATAGTGAATGAATAGTACCACTATATCATGAACACATATCACAACACAATGACCACATATCACCACCACATAGTGAATGAATAGTACCACTATATCATGAACACATATCATCACCACATAGTGGCTGAATAACACCACCACATATCATTACCACATAGTGACTGAATAATATCACAACACCATGACCACATATCAACACCACATAGTGAATGAATAATACTACAACACCATGACCATATATCACACCACATGGTGACCAAATAATACCACAACATCATGACTGAACAATACTGTCAGACTGATCCTGCATATAAACTGTTACACTAGTACCTATATTCCTTCCATACAGTGACCATATGGAGGTGACCATATGCAGATAGATACCAGTTGTACACAGGCTCTGCAGACATATAAGTGACTACAGTGCAGTTACATTTAGTGACTCACAGGTGATGTATTCTCTGATGGCAGTTGTTCTCTTTCTCCATCTGCTCCAGATCGCCTTGATGACTTCTCCCGGCCTTATCCCTGCAGAATTAACTACACAAGTATCTTAGACTCCTCACTTCTCCAGCACCTCCCTAGCTGTTCCCTCCTCTGTACAAACTCCCTATGGGGCTGTAGAGGGGGCTATGGGACGATAGACGGTGATGAGGAGCAGAGTATTAGGTGAGGGTTCTATTTTGTGTTGGCACTAGGCTGCAGGGATGAGAGAGGAGGTGAAGGCTACTGCTTACAAGCATAATCTCCTGGGGGAGACAGAGGACGAACCTGCTGCAGATTGTGGTGTGACTGTGGCCTGTACTCCATCCTCTGCACCCTCAGATGATCAACCACAACCATTACCTTCAGGTGTGCAGGGGATGAAGTTTAATACTATCAGATTCGTTAGACTATGTCAGAGCAGCTTTGCATCTATTTCTATTTCTTTGTGTCAGGGAGAATTTATTTAAACTTTGTTATTTTTTTTTCTCATTTAATTCCGGTGATAGTTATGGCGGTATCTGACAGATGCCTCTCCATTACTATCGCTCGTGCTTGGTGTCGGCCAGCGGTTGTTTTTCACCCCAAGGCTGACACTAACCGTGTATCACTATTATCACAATACCCAACTCACCAGGGGTACTATGAAGAGCCAGGTAACCGTCAGAAGCGGACTCTCTAATGTGAGGATCCGCTTCTGAGGTGGCTGTGTGTTTTTAGCGTGGGAAGGGACTAATGTCCATGGACCTTCCTATTCTGATAGTATCAGGCTGCAGCTTTCGGTTTTACCTTGGCTGGTTATGAAAAATGGGGGGACCCCATGTCGTTTATTTCTTCCAAAAATCCTTTTTTTATCGAGAATCCAAAACTCGGCAAATCCTGTGATCATTACAGTGGATGCCTGTGTTTAGATTCTCCCTCCTAGTTCCATAACCAGCCCCAGAAGCGGACCATCACATTAAAGGGTCCACTTCTGACGGTTACATAGTTACATAGTTTGAAAGGCTGAAAAAAGACAAGACGTCCATCCAGTTCAGCCTATTTTGCTTAAGTGTTGATCCAGGGGAAGGCAAAAAACCCCAATGAGGTATAAGCCAATTGTCCTCATTTTAGGGGAAAAACAATCCTTCCCGACTCCAATCTGGCAAATCGGAATAATCCCTGGATCAACGACCTCTCTCCAGACTCCTAGACACTATAACTTGTTATATTATTAAGCTCCAGAAATGCATCTAAATCCTTTTTGAACTCTGTTATTGAATTCACCATGACAAGTTCCTCTAACAGAGAGTTCCACAGTCTCACTGCTCTAACAGTAAAGAATCCCTTTCTATGTTTATGTCGTTCCTCAAGACGTAGAGGATGCCCCCTTGTTCTAGATACAGTCCTGGGTATAAATAACTCTTGAGAGAGATCTCTATATTGAACTTTGATGTATTTAAACATATTTGTTATGTCCCCACAAAGCCGTCTTTTCTCTAAACTAAATAATCCTAATCTTGCTAATCTTTCTGGGTATTGCAGTCCACCCAATCCTTTAATTATTTTTGTTGCCCGCCTTTGTATCTGTTCAAGCTCTACAATGTCTTTCCAGTGCACTGGTACCCAAAACTGTATACAATATTCCATGTGTGGTCTAACCAGTGACTTGTATAATGAGAGAATAATGTTTCTATCATGTGTATCTATGTCCCTATTAATACACCCCATGCTCCAATTTGCCTTGGCAGCTGCTGCCTGACACTGGCTGCTACAATTAATTTTACTGTCCACCAGGATTCCCAAGTCCTTCTCCATGTCAGGTTTACCTAGCGTTTTTCCATTTAACATGTAGTCATGTAATGGATTTTTCCTCCCCATGTGCATAACCTTGCATTTATCTGTGTAAAACCTCATCTGCCATTTCTCTGTCCAGGCCTCCAACTTATCCAGATCCCTTTGTAATAAAACATTGTCCTCTGGGGGGCGGGGCTTGACATGGCCGAGTGAAGAAGCTGGTTTGTGTGCTCCTGGCGGCAAATCTGAGCATCCACCTTCATCTGAGCATCTAACATGGGGAAAACCTGTAAAAAAGGCAGGACAGGTCCTGCTAACTCTCTGGACGCCTCTCAGGGGCATATCGAGACCTACTTTGGCCGTTACTCGGCCTTAATGGAGCAGGACGACGTGGCTGGCGAGGCCTCCCAAGATGGCCGCCGGGTCCCCTCATCGCCTGCCGGGGCAAAGAATACTGAGGACTCACCTTGGACGCCGTCCACGCGATCGGGCCGCCGGAGGGGGAGGTTGCAGCCTGTCGCTGCACTCCCGGCCGATGCTCCAGCCTCGGGGCCTGCGGCTGCTGGCTCCTCTCAGCCCGTATCCAAGGCAGGTAAAGCTGCTGCCGCGGGACGAGACACAGCCTGCGTGTCCACCGCTGCCGTCGAGGGACGCGACAAGGCCCAAGTCTCCTCAGCTAACTCCGCGGGACGAGACGTGGTCCGGGCGGCTGCCGCCGCAGAATGCAAGAAAGCCCAGTCGGTCTCCACTGACGCCGCAGGGCGGGACATAGCCCGCGAGTCTAACGCGGCCGCCGAGGGACGCGACACGGCCCGAGCGCCCATCGCTGACTCCGCGGGACGAGACGCAGTGCGGGCGGCTGCTGCTGCCACTGCGGGACACGATGGGATCTGGGCTGCCTCCGCTGAAGCTGCGGGACAAGACACAGCCCGCGCGCCTGTCGGACCCGACTCGCGTCCTCCTCCGCAGTGGAGGAGCTCCCGAGGGACATCCCGGTAGCCACCGCATCTTCTCACTTCGCACCT
Organism: Phyllomedusa bahiana; assembly: GCA_025379985.1. Classification (NCBI taxonomy): domain Eukaryota; kingdom Metazoa; phylum Chordata; class Amphibia; order Anura; family Hylidae; genus Phyllomedusa; species Phyllomedusa bahiana. The sequence continues at coordinate 57,354 of JAODAL010020861.1, read as the reverse complement.
GGCGGAGTGCAGGTGGCTCTGCTGGACAGGGTGGCACCTGGACAGGGGACAACATCCTCTTCTTTCGCTCCCGGGGACGCGGAGCAGGCGCACCCCTCTGCATCTACAGAACTTCAGGTACTGAATGCTTCAGGAGCACCCTCCCCATATAGCCCTGCTGTTGGCCCCTCTAGCTATGGCTCTGCAGACTCTCAGGGCACAACTGTTCAACAGGACCCTGTGCCCCAGTGTCCCACCGCCTCCCCCCAGTATCTGCTGGGCATGGGGGTTACAAGCCCTACCAGTCACACTCAGCCGCAGGCTCTCCCTGTTGCTGCGCTTAACCGGCATATCCCTGATGGGCCAGGGCCACAGAATGTTGGGGCAGGGAGGGACCCAGGAAGTGGTACATCACCCCCACACGCAGTCATGGACTGGTCGACCCTGACCCCGCAGCCCCACCAGGGCTCTCAGCACTCCTCTGGCCCGGCTCGGCCTGGACCCTCCCCAGCATGGTCCACTGGGTCTTCTTGGGGGGGCCTCTCACATCAAGGTCTCCCTGGGTGCTCTCAGGAGGTGCAGGGTGCTCCCTCTTCAGCGGGTGGTGCTTCTGCCCCGTGCTCTCCAGCTGGTGCTTCCTACATGGCTGGCGCCCTCTCAACGCCTGAGGGTAGCCCATATTGCAGTCTGGACTACTCCCCACCGACCCCTACGGCCAGCTCTACTCATCTCCCATACCGCCTGCTGGGGCTAGTCAAATGTCGCATACGTCAACTGTTGCCTCCTCGGCCAGTGGCAACAGTAACCCTATCACGATTGCCGACCTTCAGCGCCTTACTCAGGACCTTCCCACCAAACGGGATATCTCTCTGATGGCTAAACACCTTCTGGCGGAATGTTGGAAGGATTTCGACCAATTTCGTTCTGATCTGTCTACCGTATCTACGAGAGTGGACTGTTTGCAACAGTCACATGAATCCTCCTCAGCCTCCCTGCGGGAACTGCAGGGAACGGTACAACAACACTCCACACAATTAATTTGCCCTCCAGCAACATCTGGACGATGCCCGAGAACAGAGGGAGGAGAAATAACGTCAGGATCAGGGGTCTCCCGGAGTCCATCCCTCCTTCTGAGTTGTACTCCACTGTCTCCAACATCTTTAATGACATCCTTGGCCGAGCACCCACTACGTTCATTGAGCTGGACAGAGTTCATAGAGCATTGCGCCCACCTAGCAAAGATGTTCATCACCCACGGGATGTTATTTGCCGCATACATTTCTATGTTCTTAAAGAAGAAATCATGCAAAAAGCCCGTAGGCGGCGGTCTTTGACCTACCGTGATCAACCCATACAAATGTTTCCGGACCTTTCGCGACAGACCTTGGCACAAACGGCTCTGCTCCAACTAATTCTCTCTGTGCTACGTGAAAGAAATATACCCTATAGGTGGGGCTTCCCTTTTGCTCTTATTGTACGAAAGGATGACCGCACTTATACCCTGCGCTCTCCCGAAGATGTTCCAATGTTTCTACAGGAGTTGCAGATCCCAAATATTTCCTTGCCTGAGTGGCCCTGTATTGCTTTTCCCAGGGGAAGGGGAGGAGGTCCCTCGGTCCCAGTCCAGAACTCACAGGGGGATGATCCGGGACTCCCGCCACGAAAGCCCCGTTCTAAGGGTTCTCGCTCGGTGAAAACATATTTAGTCTCGGGATCTGCACCTGTTAATCCCCCTTAGTTCTCATGCCCGAGGGTCATTGCATACATGTGATTGTTTTCCCCATGGGACACTATTAATGTTAATATTATGTTTATTTCTGACGTATTTCTGTGTCTCATTCAGTTAATATTTAGGATGCTCATGCATATATACCGGTCAACATTGTCCGGGAGTTACTTCTCCTTATGCCTGTTTTCCTTTTCCCCCAAGTAGGGCTAGGAATCCCTTGCGGCCGATGTCTGGCTCTTGGGCTTTCCTATATGTTTAGGAGTTCTTATAGTAGATTTTGCAGGGCATAACACTGTTTTCTTTTCCCCTGCTGTTCTTTGTTGTTTTCTTTTTCTGCTCCCTTCCTCATCTGCTTCCCTGTCCCTGTTGTAGCCGGGCGCAAGAGGTGGGCACAAGGCATTCTCTTGCGCCCTCGCTGTTTGAATGGGGGACCTTAAAGTAGCGTTTTTTAATGCCAAGGGTCTGAACATACCTCAGAAGCGGGCGCAAATCCTCTACCATTTCCACCGTCAAAAGGTCCAGGTTGTGTGTTTTCAGGAGACACACTTTAAAATAGATCATGCCCCTAAAAATTAAAGACAGATATTTCCCCCATTGGCATTTTGCCAATTGCAACTTCTCTAAGTCACGGGGGGTTGCGATCGCTGTCCATAAGTCCCTTTCTCACTCCGTGATTGTATTCCTGATGTTGAAGCCAGATACCTGATCCTGATCTTAAACATCGCTGGCCATGTTTTCACAGTTGTAAATGTATATGCTCCTAATCACGGAAAATGGCTTTTATGTTAGAGGTACTAGATAAACTGAACTCCCATGCTCAGGAACGGTCCTCTTTTTGGGGACTTTAAACTCACTCTTGACCCGACTATGGATAACTCCACCGGGCGTTCCACTGTCTCGTACTCGGCTATCAAAAAAGTTAAGAAAGCCCTGTTTCAATTTCAGCTCTTGGACGGTTGGCGGCTTCAACATCCCTCAGATAGGGATTACAGCTTCTATTCCTCTCCCCACAATACTTACAGTCGTATCGACTATATACTTCTTCAACATGGTGCCCTCCCCTGGCTGTGCTCTTCCACTATAGGGAACGTGCTCTGGTCAGACCATGCGCCAGTCTATGTTACCCTTCGTCTCCCATTTCTCTCTGTTCAGGCTAGATCTTGGAGGCTTAATGAAACTTTATTGTTGGACTCCGTTTGCCTCGCTGAGCTTCGGGAAACTACTGAGCACTTTGTTTCTGACCATGCGAGAGATCACACATCCCCAATATTTAAATGGGAAGCCCTGAAATGTGTTTTGCGAGGTAGTCGCCTCAAGAAAGCACGTTCGGCTGCCATCGCAAGGGCTTTACAAAGGGTAGCATCGCTGGAACTCCTGCATAAACAAGCCCTATCTGGGGGTGTGCTACAGGATCTTCTCATGGCCAGACTGGAGGTTCGTAGACTTTTTGAGGTCTCCTGGGGTAAACTCCTGCATGTCTGCCGTAGTAGGTTTTATGAGTTTGGAAACAAGAGTGGTCACCTTTTAGTGCGAGCTACTAGGGATAGAATCGCACAATCCTTTATCCCAAGTATTAAAACTAGCACGGGGAATCTGGCCTATACCACTGATCTGATCACCAAGGAATTCCACTCCTACTACTCTAATTTATACAACCTCCCTGCGGGCCCGCCTCCTTCCTCTCCTTTGAACTTGAAGCCTCCCTCTCCATTTTCCGCTCTTTCGGCCGAGGAGGTACAACTTCTTGAGGAGCCATTCTCGGGAGAGGAATTGGACGCTGTTGTCAAAGAACTCCCTGGGGGGAAGAGCCCCGGCCCAGACGGTCTCACCAGTAAATTTTTTTAAACTTTGCTCCCAGCTTTATCCGCTATTCTTCTAAAGGCGTTCAACACTGTTTCCTCTTCCTCTCCCTTCCCTGCAGGATCCTCCCTTGCTCATATTACAGTCTTACCCAAAGCGGGGAAAGACCCGCAGGCGGGTGGGAGCTAGAGGCCTATCTCTCTCCTCAATGTAGATCTTAAAATCTATGCTAAGCTCCTTGCCAATCGACTTGGCCCCCACTTGCCTGCTCTGATTCATCCGGATCAGGTGGGCTTCGTCCCGGGTAGGGAGGCGAGGGATAACACCCTAAAGACTCTGGACATCATCCACTTCGCTCAGTTGAAGGGGGAGCCATTGATGATCCTGTCATTGGATGCTGAAAAAGCATTTGACAGGATCTCTTGGGACTCCCTGTCGGACACTATCCGACACATAGGCTTAGGACCCCTTTTCACTTCCAGGATTCTAGCACTATATCAAAATCCTTCGGCTAGGGTGAAGATTAATGGCGCCTTGTCTGCCGCCTTTGATATTCGCAATGGCACTAGGCAGGGATGCCCCCTGTCCCCATTGTTATATGTCTTGATCATGGAACATTTGATGGCCGCTATTCGGACCAATCCGGACATTAGGGAATACGGATTGGCACGCAGGAGTTCAAGTGTTCGGCTTTTGCTGATGACTTGCTGATTTACCTGACGGACCCCTTTATATCTCTCCCCTCCCTGATGGCGGAATTGGCCCGTTTTAGCTCATGGTCCAACTATAAAATTAACTTTTCTAAATCTGAAGCCTTGAATATTTCCCTTCCCCCTAGCCGTGTCGCGAACATCAAATCGAACTTCCCCTTTTCATGGCCTGGGAAGGAAATCTCTTACCTGGGAACCAAAATTCCTGCGGATTTATCTCAGCTATATGCCTCCAATTTTTCGCCCTTACTTGCCCAGATTGTCCGATTGTTGGGGGGCTGGAATCGGAAGGACTTCTCGTGGTTTGGGAGAATGAATGTCATTAAGATGACGATTCTTTCAAAGCTATTATATCTATTCCAGACTATCCCGATCATCCTACCCTCTTCCTTTTGGGCCCGGCTCAAGCAGTGCATCTCAGAATTTATATGGCATTCTCGCCGTCCGAGAATTAGAGGGGAGCTGCTGTCCTAAACAGGAAGGTGTAAGCCCGATTGTAAGCTTTACTATTTGGCATCTGCCAATGCGAGATTTCTTGATTTGATACATAGCCCTCGGGCCAAGCTGTGGGTCCTTATTGCGCAGGCCCTTTGCCCGAAGTCCATGATTTCCCTCCCTTGGTCCCTCAGTCTCCCTCAAACCGATCCCTTAACCTTATCCTTCAGTGCCATGCACACATTCACTATCTTGCAGAAATCCAAACCTTCAGAGTTCCTGCTGGACCTGAACGGCCCTTTATTACCCATCTCAGATAACCCCTCCTTCCCCCCCAGGTCACTCTAGTAGCTCTTTCCTGGGGAGTTCTAGGTCTCATCCCATTTTGGCTGTGCACATCCACAGACAGGGATCCTTACTTCCATTGGGGGATATATTACGAGGCCACTTAGCATCTCGTAGACATCATTTTGAATACTTGCAACTCCGGCACTTCTTTAATTCCACCATCTCGAAACAAGATATATGCAGACCCCTTACTCCCTATGAGAAGCTGTGTGTCGCTTCTGCGCTGTCATGACATCTGATTTCCCTGCTTTACCAATGGCTTTTACTGCCTGGTTTTCAAACACTCCCTCATTACTGCGCAGCGTGGGAAAAGGAACTCCAGAAAACTTTCTCTGCTGAGCAATGGAGGAAGTGTTTCTTTCTTACTCACAAGGCGGTAATAGCTTGTAGGGCCCAAGAGACGAGTTTTAAGGTGCTCTCCAGATGGTATAGGGTACCGGCCTTACTTCACAAATGGTACCCGAGCGTGCCTGATACGTGCTGGAGGTGCCTTCGGGAGATCGGTACTATGAGTCATATTTGGTGGGGTTGTCAGGATCTGCGGGGCTTCTGGGAGACGGTTCTCCGGGCCATCAGGGACTGTACTGGAATACTTATTCCAGACTCCCCAGAGGCCACTCTCCTGTTTATGTTTGGCCACTCACAGTCCTCCTACAAGAAGTCTTTGACAAGACACCTCCTACAAGCTGCGAAGACGGTGATCCCGTGCCACTGGAGGCAAACCGTCCCTCCTTCCATAATGGAATGGGTGAGCGAGGTCGCATCTACCTATCGTATGGAGGAATTGATTGCACATACCCCCGAGGATGCAATACAAGTCTCTCGGACATGGGCTCCTTGGCTTATTTACCGAGCCAGTCCGGAATTTCAGGGCTTAGGAGGTTGTTAGTACCCTACACCTGCTTAGACCCTTGGTGTTTGACGCCTTTGTTTCTTCTTCCTCAATAGGATTCTTGGAATCCTTCTCTCCTGTGTTACCTGTGCACCCGGCTACGTGCATACCCTTCCCCCCCTACCCCATTCTTTGCGACCCTTTTTTCTTGTTTGTCTTTTGTTATTCGCCTATACTGAAACAGGGCATTACTGACCCATTGGGACCTGGTGTCCGAGTCTCTACTATTGCATTGTCTACATTTCCTGTTAGTTTAGGACCATACTAGTCCGGTCATAAGTTTTTTGCTTAGGAAGGTTTATGTCTTACTCCCTTTTTTGATGTACACCTCCCATGTTTTCATTTTTAGACTGTACTTCCTTTGCACCCATTTGCAAATGTTCTTCTTTGTTTTGTAATGTTAAAAATTTTTTGGGAAAATGCTTTAATAAAAATCTATTATTGGAAAAAACATTGTCCTCTATTGTGTTGATTACTTAACAAAGCTTAGCATCATCTGCAAAGATCGATATTCTACTGTGCAATCCTTGTGTAAGATTGTTAATGAAAATGTTAAAAAGGATAGGGCCCAATACTGAGCCCTGTGGTACCCCACTAGTAACAGGGATCCAGTCTGAGTATGTACCGTCAATTACCACCCTTTGTTTTCTATCTCTGAGCCAGTTGCTTACCCACTTGCACACATTTTCCCCCAGTCCAAGCATTCTTATTTTACTTACCAACCTTTTATGTGGCACCGTATCAAATGCTTTAGAAAAATCTAGATATATGACATCCAGTGCCTCACCCCGATCCAGTCTAGAACTAACTTCCTCATAGAAGCTGATGAGATTAGTTTGACCGAATCGATCCTTCATAAACCCATGCTGGAACGTAGTTATACATTTATTTTCAGTGAGATACTGCAGGATAGCATCTCTAAGAAAACCTTCAAACATTTTACACACAACAGGGGTTAAACTTACCGGCCTATAGTTTTTTTTTACGCCTTTTTGAATATTGGCACCACATTTGCTATGCGCCAATCCTTTGGGACATACCTCGTTATTAGACAGTCCATAAATATTAAAAATGACATCACTTAACTCCCTTAGGACACAGGGGCGTATACCATCAGGACCTGGGGATTTGTCTATTTTCTTCTTCCTGGGTTAGACAAGAAACATTTAAGATGGAGTTTACCTCATCCCTCTGCTCATCAACAGGAAGCTCATCCTCCTCGGTAAATACAGTGGAGAAAAAATTGTTAAGTAGGTTTGCTTTTTTCTCGTCGCCCTCCACAGTATCTCCCTCAATACTTTTCAAGGGGCAAACATTTTCTGTTTTAATCTTTTTACTATTTATATAGTTAAAAAATATTTTGGGGTTAGTTTTACTTTCTATAGCGATATGTCTTTCTAAGAAGTCCCTTTATCATATTTTTACATATTTTATTTTTTCCCTATAGCTTCTGTGACAGACCGGCTACATGTAGTCGCCTGTTGCTGCCACTAGGTGGAGATATACCAGAGTGGTATATGCGACATGCCACCAAGGATACGTGGCCTTGGTGGAATAAGAGACGGTCATATGTATTGTCAGCCACACTAAGTGGTTGGCAAAGGTGTATCGTTAGTTTGGCTTTTCAGCCGTTCTTGGGGTCGGCTCTTATTGGGAGTAGACAATGTTGGGTGGGTGTCTACTCCCCATGTTCCAGGCCACATTTTGGATAGTGCTCGGGCGTCCTATAAAAAGCCGGGGCCTTCAGGTGTACAGGGGGGCGTGGTCTGCTGCCTGGATGTGTAGCAGCAGAGGAGCTGGAAAGAGGCTCTGGCCCCCCCAGAGGCTTGAGGGAAGCCAATAACGTACGGGAGAGTACACTGTGTTGATGCTGGACATTAGGTCCAGAATACTGATAGACAGGGTCTATTTCCATGTGTAGCTAGTGGCCAGACGGCCGAGGATTTTGTTTGTAGTTTGTTTGTAATAGCTGTGTCTGAATAAAACTGGTTGAGGCCAGTGAACCCAAAGTCTGCAGTCAGAGTGCCTTATTGGATGTGCCAATACCGATCTACAAAAAGACGGCGATCTAGGAGCCAAGTACCCCCTGGACGGTCCCGGAGGGCGTCCAAATGTGAGTGGACTGTCACACTTCTTAGTGCCTCTTCACTGCCCTCCTGTTTTAGTAGCTGAAACGCTTTATTTTTGTATTTTTATTGCCTCTTTTACATCTCTGTTGATCCACATTGGGTTTTTCCTGTTTCTAATTATTTTATTACCATAAGGTATGTACCTCTCACAGTGGGCACCTAAGATGTTTTTAAAGATCTCCCATTTATTATTTGTTCTGCCATTTTTAAACACCTTGTCCCAGTCAATACGGTTTAGGGCCTCCCTAAGCAGAATAAAATTAGCATTCCTAAAATTCATTGTTTTTGTGGCTCCCTGACAAAAAACTCTCTTGAAGGATATATGGAAATGCATTATATTATGGTCACTATTTCTTAGATGCCCCTCAACCTGAACCTTTGTTACTACGTCAGGTCTATTAGTGAATATTAAGTCTAGAAGGGCCTTTCCTCTGGTCGGTTCCTGCACCATTTGGGAAAGGTAATTATCATTAGTTATTGACAAAAAACGGTTTCCTTTATGAGAGCTACAGGTTTCAGTTTTCCAATTGATGCCCGCATAGTTAAGGTCGCCCATAATAACAACCTCATTCTGATTAGATGCTTCATCTATTTGCCTGAGGAGTACATCTTCCATGGGTTCTGTTATATTTGGGGGTCTATAGCAGACCCCTATTAGTATTATATTGTTATTGTTACCCCCATGTATATTTACCCATAATGATTCCACATGTTCATTACCTGTACCTATATCTTCCCGCAGTGTTGGCTTCAGACAGGATTTTACATAGAGACATATACCCCCTTCTGGTCTTTACAATCTCTTCTAAATAGAGTGTAACCCTGTAAGTTAACTGCCCAGGCGTAGCTCTCGTCCAGCCATGTCTCTGTTATCCCCACTATGTCATATTTTTCTTCAGCAATTAATAATTCTAGTTCATGTATTTTGTAGGTCAGACTCCTGGCATTGGTCAGAGATTTTCCAGTTTTTATTCCTTTCTCCCTGATCTTTTTAACCATTGCTACACCCCCTCCCTCAACTCCACCCCCTGCTTTATTCCTAATTCCCAGCTCTCTATCTTCACTATCTTGCATGCTATATGTGTAGTTACCCTCCTCCCCCAGTCCCTAGTTTAAATATTCCTCCAACTTCCTGGCCATTCTGTCCCCCAATACAGCTGCGCCCTCCCCATTTAGGTTATTTGGCTCATCCCAGCACCCCTGGTGCGTTGCGTACTGGGGTTATAGTGCGTGGATATTATCAGCCTTGCAGTGCCCAAAAAAAACATTGGCTGACACCAAGCCTGAGCGATAGTTATGAAGAGGCGTCTGTCAGATACTACCATTACTATCACTGGAATAAAATGAAAAAAACACAGATACAGAAAAAAAACGCTGGTCCGACTTAGTCCACTGAATACGCCGTAGTCCAAAATGGAAACCTTTAAAAAAAAAAAAAAAAAACACAGAAACCCTGTAGATATGGCATAAGCTGGGTGATATCCCCCACAGCAGGCATCCAGAAAAGCTGGGTGTCTGCTGTGGGAGATGGATGCCACTCTGATTTCCTGGGTGCCTGCTGTGGGGAATGTCACCCAGCTTTCCTGTATGTTGGATATGTTATTGTCATGGATGCCCCTGCAACCCTCGTCCCGGATCGCAGAGGCATCCCTGCCCCGCTGCCGAGCGGCGCCGCGTCCCGCACGTTGGGTCGTGGGTGCGCTCGTCTCCCTGCCGGTGCCGAGTCCCACTTACCAGGCCACGCTCCTGCTGCGGCTGTCTCTGGCCCTCGGCGCACGCGGTCCCGCTCCCTGGGGCGCGTGCGTGCCAGCAGTGTTAGATTTGAAGGGCCAGCGCGCCGGTAATTGGCTATTGCCGGTTGCTGCCCCCTATTTAAGCCTGCCTCTTCCCAGTAACGTCGCCGGATCTTTAGTGCCCTTGCCTATAGAGAAAGCGTTCCTAAGCCTTGTTCTGATTAGCCGTGTACCGTACCGTTTGCATCCGTCCCTTGACCACGAATCTTGCCGCCTGTCCAGACCAACCTGCCTGTCCCCGACTACGAGCCTGCCTTCCGATTTTGTACCACACTACACCCCGGCTGCCTCCGCAAGCAAGTCACGTCAGGGTAGCGACCTGGTAGACTCCGCCGCAGCAAGTCCATCCCGCTTTGCGGCGGGCTCAGGTGAAAACCGGGACCTACTTACGCCATCGCTTGTGGTGGTCCAGAGGATCCACTACCTCTAAGGCCGTGTTTCACACGGCTTATTCCCGACGGATTTGTGACCGTATTGGGGCGGGACGGGGGTGGGGCCAGAGCGCGCGGGGGCGCCGCTCCCGGCCCCATAGACAATGCATTGTTTACGGCGCGTCCGCGCCGTAAATAATGTGATGTCACTTTCTCCCCCCGCGGCGGATTCGCCGAGCGGGGAGAGCGCGGATTCCACTGTTCTCTAATGAGAGCAGTGGATTACCGTAATTGCTGCACGCGGATTGGCGCCGTAACTGCAGCGCAAATCCGGCGCGCAGTACGGCGCCAATCCGCGGCAGAATAAGCCGTGTGAACGAGGCCTAACCGTGACAGTTATTTAGCATCTGGAAAAGCAGAGGGGCACCCATTCCCCTTAGCAGGCACTCAGCTTTCCTGGATGCTGAATAACCTACCTAACATGGGGTAAAGCTGGGTAATGGACCACCCCCACAGCAGGTACCCAGAGTATTGGGTATTTGCTATCACATAACCGCAGACATTTTAGACGCACCATTTTGGATTTTAATATTTTCCCAAACAGTTACAAGAGAAGAAGAAATCTAAATCTACATGATTTCAGGCATCATTTTTCCTTGCAACACATGGATTTGGAAGCCGGCACAACCAGGGCTAAGTCGCGGCTTTACGACGAAAACATTTCTGACTGTAAATCTGATGAAAAAACTACCAGAATCCACAAGAAATACTCATTGAAAACGGTGTCGTCCAATGCGGCTTATCTTATCCTTAGAGACATAGATAGGAAGAATGAATGCTGCCTGCATGTACTCCATGTGCCACTGTGTCGTGCCTCCTCCATATGACACTGTATGAGGAAGTGCTGTGCTTCAGCCCAAACCGAAATTTGGGCAACCAATCATCAGCCTGCTGGAAAATCAGGCAGCCAATCGGAAGTCTGCGAGTCAGGCAAGAAAAAGGAAGGGTATCATACACTTACTTTTTCCTGCTGACTGGTGGTCTGCTGATTGGTTGCCCGATTCTCCTGCACCCTTCCTATTGGACGCCCAAAATCCAAAAAAGCAACGGTACTTTTAGGTAATATCCACATAGCATTTTATTATAAAACATATTTATAAGGAGGGTGAAGAGAGGCAACTGCTAAACTGTGAAAAAAGCTCCATATTCTACGAAGTAATCCCCTTAAAGGGGTTGTCTCACTACAACGATTCATCTCACCTCAGTCTTGTCTTCTTGGTTTCATTTTTGAATTCAGTGTTTACTGGCTTCTACTGTCTTGCAGTAGGTCTGTAGCTATGGCGACTAGCGCTGGCAGCCTATCAGGAGAGATCGAACAGGTCTGTAGCTGTAGTGACCTGAGGAGCTGATGCAGCCCATACAAGAGGGGATAACTAGGAATAAGTAGGCTACTGTTAATGGACACATATTACAAAGTGACTTGTTTTTGCAAGATCTTTAACATAAAAAGCAGCAATCCTTGTAGTGAGACAACCCCTTTAAAGAGGTTGTCTCACTATAGACATTGATGGCGTATCATTAGGATAGGCCATCAAAGTGTGATAGGTGCTGGTCCCAGCTCTGGGACCTCACCTATCTTGAGAACAAGCCCCAAACCCTCTCAGTTTTGAATGGAGAAGTGGTCGAGACTCTCCCATTGGAATGGGCTCTGATGTACTCAGACCTCTCATTGACTTTAATGGAATTAACAACCTCCCTTGTATGAGTATGCAAACAGAGAAAAATGTCAATCACTGACAAGACCGGCCCACTGGACTCTGTCAATAACTGATAAGACCATCCACTGGACTCCCTGTAAATCACTAATAACACTGCCCCTGGACTCCCTGTAAATTAGTGATAAGACCGCCCATAGACTCCTTGTCGATCATTGATAAGACTGCCCACTGGACTCCTTGTCAAATGCTGATAAGATGGCCCCCTAAACTCCTTGCCAATCACTGATAAGACCGCCCCCTAGACTCCTTGTCAATCATTTATAAGACCACCCACTGGACTCCTTGTCAACCACTGATAAGACCCTCACTGAACTCCTTGTCAAACACTGATATGACCACTCAATGGACTCCTTAACCCAGAATAAGCAGGAGGTTAAATGAATAAATTCCAAGTGACTGAATCTTTCCCTACAAAATTATATATCAATCTGCTCAGCAACTCCTGCTCTATAACTAGGGCCTTATGTTGAAAACTGTTTTGCGAAAGATGGTCTTTGTTGCCATAGAACCAATCAGAGCCCAAGCACCCAATCAGAGTATAGAAACCAATCAGAGCTAGCTTCTTCTATGTGCTCTGGAAAATGAAATTTGGCTCTGTTTGGTTGTATGATTTGTTTGGTTGCTATGATCTCTGATTGGTTGGGTTTTTGGGTTGATTGGTTGTCGTGAGCTCGGATTGGTCGCTATAAGCTCGGATTGGTTGCTATGAGCTCGGATTGGTTGCTTTGGGCTCTGATTGGTTGCTATGAGTTGGTTTTGGTCCGCTATGAGCTTGATTGGTTGCTGTGGCTTGGATTGGTCGCTATGAACTCGATTGGTTGCATGGGCAACAAAGACAATTTATGCGGGCAGTTTTTCATCCCTTAAGGGCTTTGATAGCGTGTTCCATGTGACAGGTTACTGTTATTCCCATTGGAGCGTGGGACATGCCAATAGGGTACAGTCCCATAAGGAGGCCTCACAGGAGATAAAATTTCCCACCACAATTTTTACTCCTGATCACCCTTTCAGGAAATGTTTCCCTAGTGGAACTTCTGGGAAAAAAAGGGTTCTTCGGCCCCGTAGTTCATCATTCCCGGTGTCCCATTTGGGGGGACTTCACGAATAGGGGTTGGTCTTTTTGCCGGCCCCGGCCGTTTTCCAAAACGGCCCCTCCCCCCTATCCCCAAAAAACGGGCCCCCCCCTCCCCGTCGTTAGCCCCCCCTGTACCCAAAACGGCCCCCCCTCCCTGTCGCTTTTAGCCCCCCCTTTCCCCAAAACGGCCCCCCTCCCTTCCCCTAGCTAGCCCCCCCTCTACCCCAAAAGGCCTTCCCCCCCCCTGCCCACCCCCCTCCGCCCCCCAAAAAGGCCCCCTCCTCCTTTCCCTCCCTGCCCCCCCCTGTACCCCAAAAGGGGCCCCCCCCCCCCCGTTCCTAGCCAGCCCCCCGTCCCCTAAAACGGCCCCCCGCCCCCCTCCCCCCCTGTCCCCTACCCTAGACCCCTGTACCCAAAAAGGGCCCCCCTCCTGTCCCCCTTCCCCCCTGTACCCCAAAACGGCCCCCCCTCCCCCCCTGTCCCTTAGCCCTCCCTGTCCCCCCAAAACAGCCCTCCCTTCCTGTTCCCTACCCCTTCCCCCTGTACCCAAAAGGGCCCCCTCCCTTCCTGTCACTGCCTAGCCCCCCTTCCCCCAAAACGCCCCCCCTCCCTGCCCCCTACCCTAGCCCCCTACTGTACCCAAAACGGGCCCCCTCCCTCCCTTCCCCCCTGCCACCCTTTACCCAAAACGGCCCCCCTGTCCCCCAAACGGCCCCCCTCCCCCCTGCCCCCTCCCTAGCCCCCCCGGTACCACAAAACGGCCCCCCCTCCTGTCCCAACTGCCCCACCCTGCCCCCCAAAACGGCCCCTCCCTTTTGGGCCCCTTACTCAGTGCCCTGTCCCAAAAACTGGCCCCCCCCCCCGAATCTCCATTCCCAAACCTGCCCCCCCACTAAACTCCCCTCTCTTTTCCCTGACCCTTTTCCAACACCCCTCTCCGGCCCCCCCACCCCCCACCACCACCACTGTTTCTCCCCTTTTTCCCAAGGCCTTCCAGCTTTCCACTGCTGGGGGGCTATCTAGCTCCGGGAAAATCGAGTGGCACCCATCCCCACGCAGGCACCCATTTTTTGGTCCCTGCTGTGAACCTGTCCCCCAGTTTTCCCCAGTGTAAATAATCTATTCGTTATGGGAAAGTGGGTGACCCCCTCCACGCAGGCATCCAGGAAAGCGAAGAGCCTGCTGGGGGGGAGGGTGCCTCAGCTTTCGTGGAGGGGAAACCCCTGTGTTTGGTGCCCCCAGCTTTCCCCATTATTGGATAGATCAGCAGCGGGGAAAGCTTGGGGAAATTCCTCCACAGAAGGCACCCGTTTTCTGGGCGGGCGCTGTTTGGAGTCCCCCAGCTTTCTCGGCTGAATGACTATTTGCTCCCGAAAGTGGGTGCATGGTTCACAGCAGGTTCCAGGAAAACTGGGTGATGTCACTTTGTGGGGTTTTTGTTTTTTTACAGGGTTTCCCCTTTTTGGGCTAGTGAATTCGGTGGACTTTGTCGGATGGGGTTACATCTATTTTTTTAATAAAAAGGTTAACGAGGGCGGGTGTCTGGAGGTTTATTTAATAAAAAGTTTTTTTCTGTTTGGTGCTTTGTTTTTTTTTTAATTTTCTTCCAGGAAGTAGTGGCGGTTTTGGATGAGCCTCTCCATTACATCACTTGGTTGGGTCAGCCGCGGTGGTTTTTGTGCCCAAGGCTGACACAAAACCCCGTCACTTTACCCCCGTACTAACGACCAGGGGTACTGGGAAGAGCCGGTAAACCGTCAGGAGCGGACCTCAATGTGGGGGGTTTTTTTGGGCAGCTGCATGTGGTATTTTTAGAAGGGAAGTTACCGATCGATGGTCTTCCCATTTGATGTTCAGGCTGTGCGTCGGTTTTACCCCGGTGGTATGGAAATTGGGGGGACCCCCGTTGTTTTTTTTTTAAAATGTTTTTATTTGTGAAATCTGCCCAAAGGGCATCCACTGTAATGATTACAGGAGGTGCCCCCTGTAGGATTTCAATAAATAAATGATTTTTTATAAAAATAAAAAGTGGGTCCCCCCCCCCCAATTTTTCCATAACCGCCGGGTTTAAAAACAAAAAAACTGCACCTAATAATAAGAAAGGGGAAAGGTCCCTCAATACTCGTCCCTTCCGTTAAGAAAACAGCTAGCGCTCCAAGAGGGGACCCCCACATTAGAGGGTCTGCTTCTCTTTGGTTACTGGTCTTCCTGGTACTCTTGCTGTGTTGGGTATTGGGGTATTTTTTGACACTATTTAGGGTAAAAGTGAACGGGGTTAGTGCGGGGGGTTGGGGGACAAAAAAATGCTGAGGTAAAACCAAGCCGAGCGAAATAATAGAGGCATCTGACAGGGCCCTCCTTTACTATCCTGGAAAAAAAAATGGAAAAAAATAAAAAAAAAACAACAGACACAAAAAAAAAAAACACTTTTTTTAAATAAATTTTTTTCCCTGACCCCGGGCCCCCTGGGGCCCTTTTGTTAGTTTAGAAAAAATAGAATCCCATGGGGTTTCCGATTTAAAGTCTAAAAAAATAAAAATTAGTTTTTTTATCAAAACCCCTTGCACCCCTAAAGGGGTCGGGGGCTGTGGTTTGCCTTCTGGGGGGGGCCGGGGGAATGGACAAAAATTTGGAGGGGTTTTGGGTTTTTGCCCCCCCCCGCTCCCCCCCAGGAGATTGTGTTGTAAGTTAGGGGCCTTTTTCTCCTTTTTTACCCCCTCGGGGCCCTAGGTAAAACAAAAAATTTTCAACCCCCCACCTGACCCCCTCATAACTCCCTGCCCACTCCCTTTTGCCCCATACCCCCCCCTTACTCCACCTATCCCCCAAATTTGGAGTTTGTCGAGGGGGGGGATTTGGGGGGAGGTGCTGGAAAGTGCAAGTCTAAGATTTTTTGTGTTTTTTAAATTTGAAGGGACGAGGCGGGAGAAGTGGTCATGGCGATTTTTGGAAGGAATGGGGGAAAATGGGAGGCCCCACCAACGAGAGAGGTCCCGGGGTGATTTCCCCAAAAATTTGGTATTGTTCTGTCATCACTTTTTATGCTGTAGAGCCAGTGTTACAATTGCTTTTTACCCCCATATGGTAACGGTTTTTGGTGGTATTTCGTTGTAAAGCCTTTTGTAAAATCCCAAATCTACCCCCATAGGGGTTTCCCTGTATGGTGGTATTTTAACAGTCTTTAGGCTTTGTAAACTGCTGTATCCCCCCCCATAATGGTCAAATTTTATGGTGGGTTTTTCAGTTTTTCCAGGCCTTTTGACAATGTATCTACCCCCTTAGGGGTCCTGTCGGGAAAGGTTTGTTGGTAGGGTTTTAATGGTTTACTTTCGGTTTTCTTTTGGGGCGGGTATTATTCAGTCACTATGTGGTGGGTGTTATGTGGTCAGGTCTTGTGGTTTTATTTCAATCACTATCGTGGTGGTGGATGATATGTATTGTCTGTCTTGTGGGTCTTATTCAGTTCTATCTGGTGGTGTTATGTCCGGTTTATGGTTTGCTGGTATTATTACAGTCAGTACTGTGGTGGTGATGGTGTATGGTTGTGGCGAAAGAATTATTTGATCTTCTATGTAGCGGTTATCATCATACTGCCCTGCCCTGGCTGCCTATACTGCCCCTGCCCTGCCCTGGCTTTATACTGCCCCTGCCCTGCCCTGGCTATATACTGCCCCTGCCCTGGCTATATACTGCCCCTGCCCTGCCCTGGCTATATACAGCCCCTGCCTGGCTGCTATACTGCCCTGCCTGGCTATATACGCCCCTTGCCTGCCCCTGGCTATATACTGCCCGCTGCCCCTGGCTATATATATGCCCTGCCCTGGCTTGCCTATACTGCCCCTGCCCTGGCTATATACTTCCCCAGCCCATATACTGCCCCTGCCCTGGCTATATACTGCCCCTGCCCTGGCTAAATATTACTGCCCCTGCCTTGGCTGCCTTTACTGACCTCTGCTCTGGATGCCTATACTGCCCCTGCCCTGATCCTGATGTCCTATAAATAGCCTGTCATGGCTACTATACTGCCCATGCCATGGCTATATACTGCACCCTGGCTGGCTTTATACTGCCCCTGCCCTGGCTGCCTGATAATAAGCCCGTCCTGGCTATATACTGCCCCTGCCCCTGCCCTTGCTTTATACTGCCTCTGCCTAGCTATATACTGCCCCTGCCCTGCCCTGGCTATATACTGCCCCGGCCCTGGCTATATACGCCCCTGCCCTGGCTATATACTGCCCCTGCCCTGGCTATATACTGCCCCTGACCTGGCTATATGATGCAGCCCTGCCCTGGGCTATATGATGGCCCTTGCCTGGCTACCTTTACCCTGCCCTGGCTATATGATGCCATAGCCCTGAATCCTGATTCCCTGCCCTGAATACTGATAACCCTGCCCTGGCTCTATGATGCCCTGCCCTGACTACTGATACCCTGCCTGGATATATGTTGCCCTGCCCTGGCTTACATTATTTGCCCTGACCTGGATACACTATGACCCTGCCCTGGCATACACTATAACCTGCTCTGGCTACTGATTTCCTGCCTGGCTAACTATACCTGCTCATGGCTTATATGATGCCCTGCCATGGCTACTGATACACTGCCTGGCTACCTATAACTGGACTATATGATGCCCTGCCTGCTACTGATACCCTGCCTGGCTGACCTTTACACTGGCTATATGATGCCCTGCCTGGCTACTGGATAACCCTGCCTGGCTACCTATTTACCCTGCCTGGCTATATGATGCCCTTGCCCTGACTAATGATCCCTGCCTGGCTACCTATATACTGTCGGCTTTATGAGTGCCCTGCCCCTGGCTGATGATATCCTGCCTGGCTACTATAACCTGCCTGGCTATATGATGCCCTGCCCTGGCTACTGATACCCTGCCTGGCTATATGATACCCCTGCCCTGGCTACTATAACACTGCCCTGGCTACCTATATCTCTGCCCCGGCTATGATACCTTAACCTGGCTACCTATACCATGCTCCCTGGTACTCCTATACCATGCACATGGATAATGATACCCTGCCTGGCTACCTATTACCACTGTTGGCATATGTTGCCCGCCCTGTGGCTACTGATTGCCCTTGCCCTGGCTACTGATACCCTGCCTGGCTACTACACCCTGCCCGGGCTATATGATGCCTGCCCTGGCTACTATACCCCTGCCCTGGCTGCCTATAATAGCACTGCTAACTATAACTGCCTTGGTTTGGCCCTATAATAGCCCTGCCTACCTTATACACTGGCCCTGGCGTGCTATACACTGTCCTGGCCTGCCTATATCTGTCCCTGTCTGCCTATTAAGTGTCCTGCCTGCCTGAATACTGGCCCTGGCTGCCTGCATACAGGCCTGCCTGATACATACTGGCCCTGCATGCCTAATGGGGGTATACCTATTTACATGCCACACTTATCTGACACATTTTTTTAATTCTAATTTTTAGGTCCTAACATACGCTGTTTGGGGAATTGATAAGGAAAGTGCTGGAAAAAAGGAGTCTAAGAGGTATTTGTGTGTAAATTCTAACAGTGACGAGGAGTGACCGGGAGTAGAAGGACATTGCATGCTGTACCGGACAGAGAAGAAATGGAATGGGAATCGACTCATCAGGTAGACGTCATGGAGGTTTTGTTGCCAGAGAAGAAAAGGAGAAGAGAAAACAACTCCCCATCAGAGATGTCGTTCTCCTGTGAGTCTCTGCTATTTACTTCTGTGTTGAAATCACTGCTGTATTCATGTGATGGTGACCATGACTACTGGGGATTTGATGGTGGGGGTTGTAGGTTATGCTTGGTGCTTATGTGGGTGTCCAGTGTGGGTTGTCCCTGATTGTAAGGCGACACACCTGACTCTGTGATGAGGGGGTTCTCCCTGCATGTTTCTTTCTTGTTTGTGTGTTAGGGGGGTCTCTCACACGGGAGCGGTTTTGGTGCAAATTTTTGATGCGTTTTTTTTGTGCTGAAATGTCCCATGCATTAACTGCTCCTCTGCCTTTCTGCACAAAAAACGCACCAAATACACATAAAAAAATGCAACCAAAAATGGCTCCGTGTGAAAGCACCTTCTATAGCTGTAGTTTATTTTTAGACAGTGGCAGAGGTGCGAGAACAAGGGACATTTTTTAAGCGGATATTGTATGTGGGCTGCTGGGGGCTTAGTGCCAGGGCTGATTTTTATTCCCAGTCCGGCCCTGATGATGTTCATGGTTGTTAATAGATAATTGCTTTCACAGCACAAATAAAATCAAATCCTACTACCTGAACTCCAACTATAATAACTTGTCACAGCATTATTCAAGATGATCTGATGCTGACTAGGAGTAGATCTGATTAGATCAAACTGGGGCAATCTACGGGTTCTTTTGAATCAGTAAAACCCACCAATATGGCGGCAGGCCGCCCTGTAAGCGACACTTTTTTTTTTTAAAAATACCCCACATTTCGCGCTGTTTTAACGCTCCGCCCCCCGAAAGGTTTTGGATCAGGGGCTGCACCCCCAAAGGGTGAAAGACAGTGTTTAGCCAATGAAAATGAAATTTTTCCAAGAAAACATGTTCTGATTGGATTGGTAACAGACGAAGTAAAAGGACGAAATTTCCGGAGGAAGGGGGGGTGGGGCCCGGACGTCGAGGGTTCTGCGTCCGACTTTTGTGCGCGGGAGCCATCTCTAACCGCGCCTCGGGGAAAAAAAATCGGTTGCTGTGAAGTGAGGAGACGTCGCAGGCGTTTGGTATTGAATTTAGGTCGCTGTAAAACGGCGGGGGTGCGGTTTCTCACCGGGGTGGCGGCGAGGGTTCGGCCCCTTGGTTTTGAGACAATTTAGAGGGCGGCAGCCCTTTTCCTCATGAGGCGTGGTGGGTAAACCGCTCATTACTGGAGGGAGTCCCCCGTCAGGGGCGGTGGGGACCAGTTGTATGTCTGGGGCAGGGATTTTCCGCGTAGTTTTTAAATGCTGGCAATTTCCGCCCCTTATATATCCCTGTAAGATGGATCGGCCCGGGTCTTCTTTCCCAAACCCAGCTATTGACGTCTGTGACTGGCGGGTTTTATTCAGAATACCATCAGTTGTGTAAAGGGAGCCAATGATTTATAGAGTAGCACCCGGCAATCTAAGTTAAAGAGAACCCCGTCAATGGTTATGCTCCCCTGGGAAGACGGCAAATAGTTTGACCCGCTGTTCCCAGCTTGTGTCCCTTAAGGGGTTTTTCACCGGTTAAAAAGGGGTATTTCGTCGTAATTCGGCCGGTGCGCTCAATTATGGTGGAATAGTCCCATCATTACGGTAATCACGTTCGAAAAAGTTAGCTGATTCTTCACTCTTCTACATAGAGAACTATGGATTACTTCCCCTTTCTCCTTGCTCGGGGATTGGGGGGGGGCGGGGGGAGATAAGTGACAAGTAATTTATAGCGGGTATATGGCCCCGTAGTAATGTTGTTAGGGGCGGCAAGGTCCCGTCCCGCCCCAAAACGGCGTAATTGCGGGGCGAAATTAGCCCCCGAAATAAGCCGCCCTGAAGTCCCTTATTCTGTAATTTGCTGGCTTTTGTGTATTTTGCAAAATTTCGCTTTTTCAGCCGGTATTGAAGAGGGGGTTTTTTTTTTAAACCCCCCCCACCTTCACCTGCCCACTCAACTATAAAGTTTCTTTAAATTTAAAACTTAAAAAAAAATGCTGTGGGCGGGAGCCTTTTGGGGGGGGTAATTGTCTAATAAGAGAGGGGTAAATGTTAAAACCCTGCTCTTACAGAATTTGGGCAAAACGGGAACCAGGTTTACATATTTGTGCTGTTCCAAGGGGGGCTAAAATATGTGACGGTTCCCTTTAAAACGGTTATGGTCCAACGACAGGAGGGGGCGGCGAGCCGCGCGCCAGGTTTTTTGTCAAAAATTTTCGGTGGGAAAAAGGGCCGCTTCCGGTTTTTCAAATTTAAGCCGCCTGGCCATGAGATAAAAAGTGGTTCTTGGATTTGAGAAGGGTTGGGTTGTTACTCCCGCTGTATCGGGGTTAAAGCTTAGCATATTGAAGCCCCGTTTTTATAAGCTTTAAAAAAAACCCTTTTTTCCAGAAAAAAATTTTTTCCCCCAAAAAACTAAAAATTTTAATTTTTTTTTAAAAGGGTCTTTTTTGGCGACCAGAGGAACGTTGTACCCCAAAACTCAGCACAATCTGCTTCAGACATGACACTTTTGAATGTGGTGAAGCTTTTTTGGGGTGTTTTGAATGCGTCAAGTTTTTCGTTGATACTTTTGTACAAAACCATACCCGTTTAAGGTGGGAGCGATAATGTTGGTCGAAACAGAGGGGAATGGCGGCTCAGGTTCTTGTCACTCTAAAGGGTATGTTCACCGGCTTAAAATGGGTGTATCTTTCCCCTATTTTGCGGCGTATACGCTAAATTCGGTGTGAAATGGGTCCCGTCTTCGGTAATCCAGTTTCTAGGAAAAATATGGATTAACCTCCTCTCCCCGCTTGGAGTAGTGGGGGGGGGAAGATAAGTGAATGTAATTATTGCGCAAAACGCACGCTAGTAATGAATTTTCATGGGGCCCGGCGGAAAATATGCGAGCTCCCAAAGCGGGGGTGATTGCCCCCCCAAATTCACCGTGTGAACATAGCCTAAAGGTTTTTTCCCACACAGCTTTTTGGGGCGCGCATTTCGCTGCATTTTTTTGGGAAAAGTACTGCGGGGTTTTACGGGGCAAAATTGTCGCCGAAATTTCTCAGAGAGCTCTGGTTTTAGCGTAGTCTCCCTGGGGCATCTTTACGATGGGAAATTGAAACCCCTTTGGGGGGGGGAATTGACATGTAAAATTTTTTTTTTCCCGTTTAAAGGCCAACCGGGAAAGAATGCAGGGTCAATGGGGCCGTTTTACGCATCCGAAACGCTTGAAAAAACACCTGGTTCCTAAAACCCCAAATTTTTTTCAATGTAAATCGCCCTGAAAAATGGGGAATAAATTTTGGGGTCCTTTTTTGGGGTACAAAAATAAACTTTAAAAAAAAACCTTTATTAAATGCTAGGTGGACTTTTCCCAACTAAATGTATTTTGGGGGTTTAACTGCGGTTTAAGTCAAAACCCAGGGTTGTGGAGGGGGGCATTAAAAACCCCGATTCCCGAAAACCCCTTTTTTTTCCCAAAAAACCTTGGACTACCCCCCATAACGGGATTTTTAAAGTGTTCCCTTTTACTTTTCGAAAAGTGGAAACATCTGGCTTTTTAAAATTACTTTTGCCCTTTAATTTCAAGCTATTTAGGTTAAAAAAGAACTGACAAAAAAAACGGGTTTTAACAATGTTTTGATCCTTTGAACATTTTGGGGGGTTTTGGAAGTTTTAGAAAAAAAGCTGTTTTTTAACCAAGAAAAGTTTTGAAACCAAAAATTGGGAAATGTGTAAAGGGGGGGGCTGGGTTTTCAGTTTTGGGTAAAAGATATGCTTGAAACCCAAATTCAGGCCCAAAGAAGGTTTAAAGGGCCCGTATTAAAAACCCAAAAAGGGTGGTTTTCCCCAAAAATTTTCTAAAAATTTTTAAATTAAAAATTAACATTTTGTTTTTTTTGGAAAAACAAACCCGTAAAAATGCATTTCGGTTTTTTCCCTGCAAAACTAAAGCAGATGCTAAAAAATTGCAAGTAAAATTTTAATTTTAAAAAGTTATGTAAGTGCTGTTTTTAAAAAAATTTTAAAAAAAAGCCTCTGTACAAAAGCGGGGTTGGAGGGGAAAGAGATATGGGCCTAAAAAAGCCCACAATTTTTAAAAAAATTTTTTAACCTTTTTGTTGTCATTTTAAAAACCCTATTTATTGGTTATGGATTTTGGGAAAAAAAAATTTTTGTAAATATCCCAAAAATAAAATTCTTCATTTGTGGAGTTTTAAAAATTTGTTCTGAAGAAAAATAGTATTTGGCTCCATCAGATCCTGCCTACATGGACCCTCAAACAATCTGATCTTGGTGTTGCGGAGGCCAATGAGGTGACACAGGGGCAACATCCTCTAAATTGTACGGGTTTAAAGGAATTGCCTCAGCTCTGTCAGTATCTGATGAATGGTTGATTACCTTTTACTTTTTGGAAAAAGCAGGTGAAAAATTAGCTGAATATCTGTTTCCCCATGGGAGCAGAATCTTTTCCCCTGGCGGCAGACGCTTTTAGCCTGCTCCATGTCAATCAATTACACTCCTATGTGATGAGGCTGAAGATCTTGGGAGCGCAGCACTGGCCACGGGACCCAATTTCCTCTTGCTATTTGAGTCCGAACTACACTGGACAACTCTATTTATATATTTTTGGGAGTCAGGGTCACTTTTATGGATACTCCACAGCCCTGGTCAGAACACCATCTAATAGGTGTGTAAGCGTGTACCCCTGCACAGCGGAGCCCCTGCTCCTGAATGTATAGCTTGTGACTGCACCGTGGTGTACCTCAGGAAACCATCAATTAGGTGTGTACGCGTATAGCCCACAATACACCAAATGTGGCCGACGGCACTAATCTGACCAGTGAATAAACCGTTAATGCCGTATATTGAATAAAGGTAGTCGGTGCCCGTGACTATGCTGTGGTATATGTCAGGTTACCATCAGTCATCTGTGTAAGCTTATACCACGGAGTAACCCGACAGCCCCCATATATACAAATGTTAGACTGCTATGGTAATCGGTACATAACCCTACAGGGTGTCATGACTTGTGTAGTGATGCGCTATCGGTCAGGGGCGTAGCTCAGGGGGTCCGAACGGATGGTAGCAGTCGCTACCGGGCCTGCAGCATGAGGCGGGCCCAAAGACCCTCCCTGCAAATAAGGAGGCATAGCATTGTAAATGGCACATGATAGCTAAGGGGCTCCATTTCAATTTTTGCACTATGGCCCAGGAGCTTCAAGTTACACCTCTGGCCGCGGTGTATGTCAGAATACTATGAATCAGGTGTGTAAGCGTAGCCTGGGCCCCCCAGTATAACAAATGTAGCCAACTGCACTTATCTGACTCATACATAAAACGGATATGGTGTTAAACGACTAAATGTCCCAAGTAGTCGGCACTTATATATGTCAGCATTTCCA
The DNA here is from genome assembly GCA_025379985.1 of Phyllomedusa bahiana. NCBI lineage: Eukaryota > Metazoa > Chordata > Amphibia > Anura > Hylidae > Phyllomedusa > Phyllomedusa bahiana. Next base: position 33,236 of record JAODAL010020861.1, on the reverse strand, counting down.
TTTAATGGGTTACTGGTGTAGTCAAGCACAGGAAGCAAAATGTGAGTGAGGTCCTGGAGCAAAGCCGCGCTCTAGACTACATGTATTACTCGGCTGTCTGCCAAATGTGGATTGTTGTAGAGGCTGCTAAAGTGCCAGTGTGACATTAAAGGGGGTGTCCACCTCATAAGAGTCACAGCAGCTCCCGCAGCTCCAGTAAAGTAAAACCCTTCTACTCCCCTTCCTCCGGGTCTCCAAGCTCCGGTTTTCATTCTGTCCCCTCTGATTGGCTGCAGCAGTCACATGACTAATTATACGCTTGATGGCTTTGTTACAATGCGTAATCAGGATGAGTGAGCACTGTCATTCTTTGAGAGTCGTATCCCTTGTATGCAATGCAAAAACATATGTAAAAGACGTATTATATGAACGCCGATCCGGTATTTACATTGAAATCAATGTAATCGCACTCGAACATTGTTAAATACGCATCATGGTCCGGTACATGAAGCATAGCCAAATGCATATTGACCAATGTCCGAGTGCGATTACATCGATTTCAATGTAAATACCAGATCAGCATTCATACAATATGTCTTTTACATAATTTTTTGCATTGTGTAAATTGGATGCGTTCAAAGAATTGACAGTGCACGTTTCCTATCGCCGTTTTATGCTATTGAAAAGCCCATCGTCATACAATAGGGGAGTTGGTTCTGTGCGTCCAGAGAAACGTCGCTTACCGAAATACGTCCCATTTGTTTGTTCTACGTTTTTGGATGCGTTTGACACAATATGTTTTCCGTATCTAAGACGCCGTCTGCACACACCCTTACATCACCCTTTGGAAGTGAAAAGTGATGAGTAGAGACACGTGACTGCTGCAGCCAATCGGTGTCCTCGGCAGTCACATGCTGCGCTTCATTGAGCTAAAGAGACACATGACAGACAGAGGCCAATGATTGGTTACTGAAATCGCACCTACCGTCCATATGTAAGAGCAGCAGCCGGAGCTTCAACACGATTGCACATAAAAAGGTTGTGATGCATTCAGGACGGATTTATTTGATTTTTTGTTTTTTGCGGGGTACGTTGGACGCAGAAACTTCTAGAAGTGAAATCTGGTGATTAGGCATGTTCAACATGACGGATTTGTAACGCTGTGGTTATAGCCCTGGTTCTACGGCGCAAAACACCCTTTCTAATTGCGCCCAGTTTTTTTTTAATTTTACATGGTTTCCTATGGGAACCGTATTCAAGTACGTCACAACGCGCCGGGTTGGGCGAGCTTTGCGAGTGCCGCTGTTTGAGTAACTGTCTTCTGTCAAGTCTTGACAGTGACGGTCACTATATTGCGCGCGCGCTTTTTGCTGGCCGGCCGGAGCGGTATTGCGCAGGTGTCGTCGCCGGTTTGGTGCGCGCTGCGTCTGTGGTTATAAGCCCCCTGCCTTATTGTGCATGCCCCTAAACCACGCCAGCGCTCTGCCACCGCAAACGACGGTCGGGAGATGCGAGTTTGTGGTGAGGTTGTTAGGACTGATAGGTTGACCTCGGCCAGGGGCTGATGGAGTTCGGGAGTCGGTGCTATTTTGCAGGAGTCGAGTAGGTCATTAAAATGGGTGATCCCGAGCTCCAAAATATATAATGAAGTTGGTCTCCTGTTAGTTTTTTGATGCATGAGTCAAAGAGAAGAGGAATTGGGTGTCCTGCGGTGTCGTCTGCTCGCCCATAATCTTCAGCCTTATCCATGAGGAGTTGTAATTGTTGACCATGGAGCAGGCAAGTGCTGCCCCAGGGGAAAAGATGTCTTGCCTCTCCATGTGCAAACATGATTCAGCAAAATTTTTTCACCTGCTTTCAATAGAAGGTTAGAGGAAAAGTTTTTTTAACCGCATTGTCATCAATAAAACTGACTGTGTGCTGAGGCAATTCGCTTTATACCTGACATTGCTAGAGGTGTTGCCCTGTGTGTCACCCGCTTTGCACAGCAACGCAAGTTTAGTGTATTAGGAGAGGCCCGTTCTCTATCGTGGAAAATAATGTATGGCAGATCGTGTGGTCGTCTAGCGAGGATTGGATGGGAGGCAATACTATTTTCGCGGAAAAATTCAGAGACTCCGACAGTATGTTCCTGCAGTGTTTTGCAATTTATCAATTTTTTTGTGTCCAAAATGTCAAGTCCAATAAGATATATTTTACGCAGACGCAATCTCTAAATTTCGGTAACAATGTTTGAACTTTGTGACCTTTCGGCTCCGAGAGTCTCACCATGCGCTACAGCTTTGTAGCCATGAGAGGGTACTTAATTTTATATACAGTCAACCTATCTGCGTTGATACTTATATTGTGACTTGCAAGAGTATTTAGCATACTGCTTAGTTCTGCAAGGATTCTTTCTTATAACTGCGCAATTGTTACTGTTTTGCTCCTAAAAATCTGTAATGTTTTATTTATTTTGTAGTATTTGGGAAATCACTTTTGGTTTTCATATTTTGACTTCTGGAACTCGCCTTCCTGGGCTCACTGAGTATCGATTCAGGCCTTATCTTGACCAAAATCTGCTCCCAGGTCTCTTCATATACATTCCCAATGTTGGTGCTCAGACTGGATTGGATCAAAATACATGTCTTTGTCTTCAACTCAAGATGTTCAAAAAGAACAAAAATCGTAATCCTTTTTGCTGGGGTCAGTGGTTGATCTACCGAAACAATAGCTTGTTTATCACCTTTATGATACAATAATCAATTGATGTTACCACTTTTACTACAGTAAAAGTTATAACTTAAACATGCGCCGTGTTATGAGGGAGTCGGAGGTTGGTAATTGAAGGAGGCGTGCAGTCGGGCTGTCGGCTTGCGTGTCTCAACTCAAGCCGGTTGGGCCGCGGCCAATCCGTCGTGTGTGGATACAAGGCTTATGTGATCTACTGATCAACCAGGGAGTGTTAGACGGTGCCACGTATAACACACGGTGACAGAGTAGATACACATAGAACAGGCTTGGGAGATGTGCTAGAGTGCTGCTGTCAGTTGTATGTGGAGACTTTTTCGAGATGGGTGTGGGACTGATCACACTTTGATGGCCTATCCTAGCAATAAGCCATCAAAGTGTAAGGTCTCTGTTTACCGTAGTGTAACAGCCTTCTCTAGATGGCGCTAGTGTCACGAGATATCCCGCTCACAAACAGAAAACTGTGAGTACTCGTAGTTGCCTTTTAAAGATTCTTGGTTCCGTCCACCCTTTATTGCTTTCCTTGTTGTCAGACCTTGTTATTGATGACGAGGGTCTTACCATAGGTGACCTCCGAATAAGTCCTTAGTTTTCCCAGTGATAGGTACCTTTTGATTTCCTCCCCGTTGTTTCAGGACCTTTAACTTGGAAGAGCAATGATCCAGGAGAGACCAGAGGTTCAGAGCGGTGACTGTCAAGATACGGATTCCAGCACGCAGTGGTGACCTTATGTATGAAGAACGTCTAGCGCAGTAAGACTGTCCTTGTTGCCCAGAGCGGCCAATCGGAGCCCAGCTTTCATTTTGCCAGAGAAATAAAATAAATGAAAGCTGAGCTTTGGTTGCCATGGGCTCTAATTGTTGCTATGGGCAAAAAGGGAAAAGTCTTCATGCTAGAAAGTTTTCATACATGGGCCCCAAGGTGGCCTTATCTAACTGTGGGGGGGGAAAAAGTTTAGGTCTGCCCCCATGATTTTATGCGGCAACCTGTCCAAGGTGACTGTGCTGGGGGCCCAAGGTGTAATGAGTACGGGCGGGCGCTGTTATCCCCACGTTGGTTGCCCCCCACTCCTGATGTTTATATACATGCAGGGGTGTTTCCCCGGGCACACGCTTTAACATAGGCCAGTCACAAGTGGCCACTACCCGTGTGCTGAGGAAAGGTAGGGGGGGGGTGTTTGATGTGTCGGGGGCGGCTGGCGGAGCGCTATGTATGGGTCGTATATTTTCTGGACTGGCCATCTGTTGGATCGCAGGAGCTCCATATATAGATGTGAGCACAGGTTTTTGAGTGCGGCAATTTTTCTAACGTCCTTTGGGTTTTTGGGCAGGTTCCACAATGCGAACACCAGGGCCAAACTGAATCGGGGGGGGGTTTTTCTCTGCTACTATAATATTCTGTAGAGATATATGGATGGGGTTTTATTTTTTTTTTTTTTTTAATTCTGTACGGGGTTCAGCTACAGTGGGGGAGAGATGGTGGTTAGAGACACCCAATGCATGAGAATCCGGTGGGAAAAGGGCACGACAGGTTTTGGCAAACAAAAGTAAAGCCAGTCCCGCGAGCCCCGCTAAAAGGGTCAAATGAGGGGGCAAGAAATGCTCAGGTAACCCACCATGGGCCCCAAAAGGAAAAAATGGTCCCCGGATGAAGCTTTACTGGTTTGGGAAGGAAATTCTCTGCTAGATGGCTTGTAGTCACAACAGCACAAAAAATGTGATGTTTGATAGGACTGAACTAATGCAGTGGATTTATAGGTCTGAGTTATTTATAGGGAGAGGCCCCTTTCTGTGGTGAAGGATGCTGTGTGTACATGGCTATCAGTCCCTGGAGAGGAGGGTGGGAGAAGCACTTTCCTCATTAATATGGCAAGTGCCTAACAGTCTCCTGTATCCTGTCAGTGTTTCTATTAGCCAAGTGACACAAGCTTGTAGTGATTTTATTGGCTACTTGGAGTATGGTTATGTAACTGCAATATAAAGTCATTTCATAGCTCGGCATTATCAGCTGACAGATCCAACGAAAGGGAACTTGTCAGATGGCTTAGGCTGCCCCATCCGAGAGCAGATGTGATAGTGGAGAGAACAATGACAAACATTGATGGCATATTGATAGGATGTCAGGTGGTGGTCTATATCAATACATCGTCAATGTTTGTGATGGTAAAACCTCTTTAGTACTGTAATAGTTAGAAAGTGTAAACTTAGACTAGACAGTCTTGGGGTATATTCACACGGCGTAATTGCAGCGCACATTTCTCCACGTATTTGCGCTTTATTGCATCCGAAATGTGCGCTGCAATTACGGTAATTCATAGCTCTCATAAAGAGCTATGAGTTATGTGTTGTCTCCCCTGGTGTACAATACGATCATATAGTACACCGGGGGAGAGAAGCTTACGCGCCGCTGACAATAGAGGTGAATGGGGCCGGCCCCCCGTCCTTGGAAGTACACGCTGATCAGCGCTAAGACCATGTTCACACGGCTTAATTGCGGGGCGCAATTACGCCCTGCAATTACGCCGTGTGGGCGGGAGCTGGGGGCCGGCACCTCGCCGGCCCATAGGCTATCATTACTAGTGGCGCATATACGCAGCTAGTACATGACATGTCACTTCTCTCCCCGCTCTGCGGATTCTCCGAGCGGGGAGAGGAGACAAAATCCATAGTTCTCTGAGAACTGTGGATTACTGTAATGCCTGGGCCATATTTCAGCCAGTAATTCGTGCAGTACGGCGCAAATTACGGGCTGAAATACGTGCCCAAATAAGCCGTGTGACCATACCCTTGAAATATGGCAGACTTGCCAAGTGTTTGTTGACTCTGGTGCATTTATAAACTGTGTAGTCTTACACCATTTGTGTCATTCAATTGCGCCAAAATTTTGTAGCTCATTAAAGGGGGTTTTCTCACCTTGCAGTTTCACAGCCAGCTTTAGAACATAGGCAGGTCAGGCTGTGGGAGGGTTTATAGCAGTAATTGACATATCAGCTCTGCTGTTTCTAGCTATTTCTGTTACATTGACCATTATTGCAAGAGACTTATAAAGTGTAGTGTTTGGACTGCAGGGCTCTAAGGCGATGTCTCCACAGTGCTGGATTCTCATTGGATTTTTCAAGGTTTCAGTATTTTGAATTTGACTGTACCCACCGCTGTGCAGATTTCAGTAGAACATCCATGTTGTCAGTCACACAGTCTACAGGTTTTCGTATTGAAGCCGCGTCTGTACAGTGAAAAGAACATGTTCTGACTTGTGCCGGATCCCACCGATTCCCGTGCAGCCCATGTACTGGGGCCGGCGGGGAAATCTGTAAACGCGTCCAAACTTTGGTGCAAACCTGTGGCTAAAAGTCCGCTTTACAGCAATGTTAAAATGCCGTCAGATTTTGGATGCCATATTAACATTGGCTATGTAGAACTAGTCCTAAAGGGTGTTTACTCAGCTAAATGAGAAAGCTTCCAAAATCTGTTTACTAGAGATAAACTGGCAAGAGGTGACTTGGCCATGGACATTGAGAATAGTTTTTCTAGAACATAGCAGTGATTCAACTTTTGAACATGTAGTGACAAATAATTGAAGGCTTTTATCCATAAATACTTTTTGTTTTTTTCTTTGGATCAGGAGATAAAGATTTGATCTCCTCTTAGATCACACAAGGCTGAGTGAGAACTGCGTGAGTAGCGGCATCTCAGAGGTGCAATGAAAGATAAGAGAGCAGGAGAGAGAGAGATGTGTGATTCTCTAAGTGGAGATTAAATCAAAAAAGCTAAGTATTTAGTAAAATTCCTCTTTTCTTACATGTTGAAAGCTAATAATTCTAGTGAGCAAACCCCTTTAAGCCGTGCCCTATTCCTATTACACCATTTTCCATTGTCTGACAAGGCACAGAAGTGTCTAGAAACTGTTGGCGGGGGGGGGGGGGGGGGGGGGGGGGGGGGGGCGTCTAAAACGCATGGTATTTAACTTATCTCTCTCCCCATGTCTGTTTCCAGTCTTCGCTTCTCTTCCGCCGTCTCCTAAACTAAATGTGAAGAAAACTGAATTCATCATCTTTCCAGCGTCTCACTCTATCCCTACACCAGATCTCTCTATCACTGTCAACAGCTCTATACTCTCGCCTGTCCTGCAAGTCTGCTGCCTTGGGATAACTTTTGACTCTTCTCTGTGTTTCAAACCATACATCCTATACTTTATATCTCCCCCGCCTCCACCTGAAATATCTCTTGAATCCGTTCTTCGATACTACAAAATTGTTCATCTATGCCCTTGTCATCTCCCGCCTAGACTGCTGCAACATCCTTCTCTGGGGCCCCTCCCGTCTAGCACCCCTTGCCCCCTCCAAACCATCTTCAACTCTGCTGCCCGTCTGATCAACCTCTCTCCTCGCTACTCCTCTGCCCATTCCTGCACTGACTGCCCATTGCCCAGCAAATTCTGTTCATTACTGACCATGACCTACAATGCTCTCCATAACTCCCCCCCTCCCCCCCTCCCCATAATCTCCGCCTTAACCTCCCCTCTCCGCATTATTTCTTCTCTGCTCCACTTATTGGCTCCTCACACAATAGTCTCCAAGTCTTCTACCGTGCTTCCCCCCACCCCTTGGAACTGTGGCCCCACACATCAAAGGGGGCTTGTTCACACGAGTAAACCCCCGTGCATGCAATTTTTTTTCAAGACGGAGCTGGCTGCCTTTTAACACGCAGGGGGGCGATTTCATGGAACCCGTTCCGTGTTCTTCATAGACAGCAGTGATAATTCACGCAAATTTTAATCCGTTTGGGACAGACAGCGGATCCAAAATGCTTGTAACAGGGTGAAAACTCTGTTTTTAACAAGCCTTAACGCTCCCCTTCCCCCTTCACCGGGTTCAAAAGCAAACCGAAAAACCCCTTCTTAGGGGCCTTCAACCTACAATAACCCCACCACCAGTACACCAAGCATGTCTGACCCTCACCTGTCTTTCCCTCCTTCCCCGTAGATTGTAAGCCCTCGTGGGTAGGGTCCTCTCTCTCTGTACTAGTTGTTAGTCATTTATCATTATCATATATTGACATTTAGTATATATGTAACCCCCCCCCCCCCCCTCTTGAATTTACAGCGCTCTGGAATCAATGGCGCTTTAAAATAATAATAAATGGTAGATATGGTGTAAGACCCCGTAGCATTCGCACGTTGCCATAATCTGCCGCCTTTTGTTTTTCTATTGTGTGTACTTCCAATGTAATTTTGCTTTTTATTTGCTGTGCATTTTCAATGTTGGGACCTATTGTTATCTGGTTACTGTATGGGTGATTTCTTTCTTTTTCTCTTGCAGTATTCAGCATCCCAGAATGATGCCATGCAACAACAGTATTATCAGTGGTATTCCCAGTACAACTACCAGTATGCCTACAACTACTATACTTACCCCATGGTAGGTGGCTCACATCTGTTCACGGTGACTGGAAGCCTATTTGGTTGGCTTCATAGTGATGTATTCAGTTACATCACCAAGTTTCTGGGTGTTAGGAGTCGAATCTTTTGCCTTTGTACCTTTTTGAAGGACAAGGTGAAGATGAATGAATCTTTCCGCTATTGCTGTCCAGTTCAGTTTTTAAAGGGATTATCCTAAGGGGATAATCGGCATGGATGATATGTAAAGGCCTCCAAGAAGGAAAGGCCCCCTTTCCCGGGATTTGCTGTTGTGGGTGACCTTTGCAAGGGTATGATAGGGGGTGTCGAAAAGTCTGGTCGGTGCAGGTACCACCTCTGGGACTTGCCCCCTTCTTGGGGAAAAGGCTGAAAGTCTGTCAGCAGAATGTAGACGAGATTGCTTTTGCACGTCTCTTTCCATTTACTGGAAGTTTTGAATACAGCTGAGTGGTGTGCTCGACTGTACTCAGAGCTTCTATAGAACAGAATGGGAGAGTACCACTCCTGTGTGATCTCCTTTCCATATTGCATAGAGAATTTTGGGCGCCGAAGGTGGTACCCACACCTACCAGACATTGTTGGCATATCCTATTGATATATGTCTGAGATGGGAACATCCCTTTAAAAGGAAAGTTTTGTGGTTTGTTGCCTTGTCTGAGAGGAGAATGTGATGGAGGAAAGAGGCTGAGTTCTATGACAAATAAGGTTGTATTATAGAGGGATAGACTTTTTCCTCCCTCTTTCCTATAACCCTATATATTAGCTCTCCTCTATAATACAACCCTATATATCAAAGAGCTCACCTTCTCTCCCTATATCACATCCTACTGTCAGGGCACCTGACATGTTCCATTGTACTTGAATTACCAAAATATTTTCGGTCCTTGATGAATGATTTACTCCAATGGTTCCTATGTTAATTTTGTTTTTCAGCAAAATGTGTATGGTGGGTACAATCCTTCTGGTCAGTATGGTATGTCTGGAAATTATCAAGGACCAACATCGCAACAGAATCAACAAGCTGGGCAGCATCAGGGAAGTCTAAACCAGGTATGATGAATTTGTAGTCTGTCTTTGTACATACAGAAATAAGGTACACCAGGGTGCCCAGACTTATCTTGTTGCTTACACTCAGACTGTTTTGTTAAAAACCTTGTGGTCAGAGCCCTAGTGCCAGTGACTACCACCCTGAAGACGTATTTAGCCACTGAGCAGTTTGGCTTGGGCTATGTTCACACAGCTGGTTTGAATGTTGATTGAGGCAGATTCAGCGCTGAATCTGCCTCACAAGCGTCCAATCTGCTTTACATTGTTATAAATGAAAAATCAGAATTGTTGTTCACATGATGCTGATTTCCTTTCAGCACTACAAAAACAATTGATGTCATTTCTTGCTCCAGATCATGTGTATTATGACGTGAGGATTTTCACATGATCTGGAGCAAGAAATCACGTCAATTGTTTTTGTAGTGCAGCTGAAAATCTGCCTCAAGTCCTCTTTTGAAATCCATGCTTACAAGCGAGGATTCAATGCCGATTCAGTGCTGAAATTTTCACTGTCCAAATCAGCTGTGACCATTCCCTAAGGGTATGTTCACACTGCTGTTTTGGACACTTTTGGCTTGGATTCTGCTGACAAAACAATGTGTGGGGCTGAAAACTGTCCCCATTTCATTTTCATTGATTCCAATGTAAAACCACGTCGTAGTTCACATGCATGTTACTCGCTTATTTTCAGAGTCGTCTCCAGCACTAGAAACGAGTGACCTGTCAATTCTTGAGGCGTTTGCCATTAAAGATACCTATAGTAATCGAAAGAGCGTTTCATAACCTCGTCCCCAAGTGTGCCGCGTTTTTGACGAGGTTTCGACGGATCCTGTCCTTGTTCAGAATTTAAATGTCAGAAAAAACTGCCAAAAAATGCAGTCCTCAAACTCCTCTGAAAAGTGCTCCATTTGAGATTTGGACATTGAAAAATAAGGGTCTGTCCACACGGCAAGGGTTTTTGTCAGTTTTTCAGACTGTTTTTGGATTGAAAACCATCTGCAAACAGACGGTCAACCCTCCGCATAGACCTCAGTAGAAAATCAACTCCAGAGTCTACACTGCACAGTTTTCTACTGGGTGGAATTCGTTCCGAAACACTTGTAACATGCACAATCTCCTCCCGGTTTTCGGAGATAAGGGGGAGCCGTAGACCTAACCATCCTCCAAAACCTTTGAAAAGATTAAAAATCCAACCTATATTCTTTCATCAATCTGATCGGTATTTTGTCACTGCCGTGTGCCCGTAGCATAAGTTTCCAAATTGCCGGGAACCCCCTGAAGTTGTCCACCATTTTTTATCAGAATTTGTATATATAACCCTACGTGGCAGCTTCGTAATAAGTTCTGTTGTGTAACCAATGTTTAGGGTATGTTCCAACGGGGGTAATTTCAGCACACATTTCGCCGTGGATTTGCCTAAAAAACCCCCTGCGGAGGGGCCCGAAAACGCAACCTAGTTTTCAAAGAATTGGATTACGCCCCTCTCCCCATCGAAAATCGATTGTATTGTCCCGCAGGGAGATAAGGCATGTTAATTTTTGGGCGTAACGCAGCAGTAATGATGTCTATGGGGCCGGCCCCGGGAGAAACGCACCGAAAGAAAAACATCTTTGGAACATACCCTTACCCCTTGCGTTTTGTTTAAGTTTTACCTTCATGTTTTCAGCAGCTGACCCGCTGGAGGAGGGATCCCACTCTAATATCCAGTTCAAGTAGGCCCTAAAAAACCAACGCGTACATCACCAACACGTCAACCTAATAGCACGTCCGGCCTCAGAACACAGCAGGCGGCAACCAACCCTCACCCCAGCATCCATCCAATAATGCCAGCAACTACACTCAGCAGTCCGACAATGAAGCTGCCAAGCCAAAGAAGCGACAGCAGCTATGGAACCGGAAAAGGGAAATTTAAGCTCCCCCTTGCCCCCCAGAAATGCTAAAACCATTTCCTGATGGGGCTTTTTTACCCCCCCCCCCCCTCTATCATTTCATACCCTGCTGCATTTTTCCCTTTTTAAAGTACGGCGAGTTGTTTTTTTTTTTTTTTTTTTTTTTTTTTTTGGTCTGATGCATTTAGACTTTGTTCATAACATTTTTTTGTTTGATGTTTTTATTTTAAATATAAAAGGGAAAAATAGTGAATGAATTAGGTTTCACTTTTTTATTTTTTAACAACAAAAGTGGCACTAAAGCTTTGTAATGGTGTCACTTTTCATCACTGGCATTTATATATAGACGATAAAGTTTTCAGGTCATCGGGCTGGGGCTGAAAGCTGCAGTTGGGGCTTTTTTTTTTTTTTTTTTTTTAGAAAAATTTTAAAGTAATTATTTATTTATTTTTTTTGTATTTTTACATATTGTGCCCCATAAGGTCAGAGACTTTTAGGGGCATTTTTATATAATTTTTTTGGGGTCATATAAACTAGGCTCTTGTATTGGCCAAAAATACAGGGGGAATATAAGGGGCTAAACACCTTGAAATCTCTGCAGAGCTGATCTGGAACTGATGAAATGCAGCAGTTATGTGACCACAGACACCAGGAAACCAAAGCTCCTTCCCATTCTTATACACCTAAATGGTGCTGTATTACGATTGGGAGGGGGGACCGTAATAAGCCTTCCCTGCCGTCTCCGCGCTCTGCAAGGACATTCTGCAAAATCCATGCAGAACTAGATGCTGACCGCCCAGACGTTTATAGTTGCCATTGTTAAGCGGATGAACTTTCTGAGCAGAAGACAACAAATCACATAGAAGTTTTCCATGAAGATTAAAGCCATTAAATGTTCTTCCTTTAGCTAACAAAGGAAGTCAGGAAATCACAACTAAAGCAGTTGTTCAGGTGATTTAAAGGGGTTGTCTCGCTACACTGTTTCACAGAGCCACAGGCAGTTTTGGATTCATGCTTCCTGCTTTTCCCTGCTAGGATGGGTGTTCTTTTTCCCAGTGATTAGCATATCGGCTCTGTATTCGCAGCTCTTCTAATTTGCAATGACATGAGAGCAGGAGATGTTATCTATAGAGCAGAGAGCTTCAGAGCTCAAAGGTAACAATAGTAATGTCTCTCCTTTGTTTGAGACAACGCACTCCGTTCTCAAGCTGCCAGTGTCCTGTATGCCAGCCTCTGGTGATATCACTCCCTGCTCTCAGACAAATAGCAGAGAAGGGCCGAAAGCAGGACTGTAACCAGAGAGCCTGTCTGCAAACAGCAGCTAAAAATCTAATTTCCTCAATAAAGCAATATATTTGGAAACATGTCTCATTTGAAAGCTAATCTTTGTAGTAAGACAACCCCTTTGACGTCTCTCGGTTGTGACTTTATGCCGTATTTTTTTCCCACCCTTGTTGTTTGTACAGAGGCTCCAGGAACCGGTGGCCTGAAGTTTAATATCCAGAAGCGTCCTCTCGTCATGGCCAATCAAAACTTTGGTTCTAATGATCAACATGATGGCAATCCTGGTCTTATACAACAAGCACGCATGCACCACCACATGATGCAGCAGAGGCAAATGGAAAAGAGCCACGAACACAAGTGAATATTTTTGTTTTTCCTCAGTCCTGTATTACCTTATAGGGTTGGTCCCATCTTGGACATTTTATTTGACACATCCACAGGCTATGCCGTAAATGTATGACAGATGTGGCTGCCACCTGCACTTAGCACCAAAATGAGTGTTCTGCAGTTTCCACAGTATTGGCCACCTACCATTTGACTTTTCAATTTAGCAGCTGCCTCATGGGGGGGGGGGTTTCCTTTTTCTGGAAATGTGTGACACACGCCTCTCAGACATTTACAGATTATCCTGTGGATATGCCAAATAAGGTACAGATAGCTCTCTCATATAGTAGTAAGGATGGGAGCCAGACCAGGGTGCTCCACCACCCATACCATCAAATGCTAGACCACTGATGTATTGAAGTTTTCATGTTTTTTTTATTTTTTTTTATTCATGTTACAAAAACGATAACCACTGTGTCAACTGACTAAAACAATACAGCAGCATTTTGGGCTGACGCCCTTCTTCAGGCTTAAAAGGGGTTGGCTGAACTTGTATGGGCTTTTTCCACATGAGTTTTGGATGCAAACTGCATCCAAAAAGCGGATCCAAAAAACGAAACAGCTGACCCTTTTTTGGATTTTGTTTTTAGGGATCCTTTTTTTTCAATGTTTTATTTAAAAACCTATCAAACGCAATTTAAATATAATATAACCAAATCAATGCCCAAAAAAAACCCCCTTTTTTTACCTGTGTCAATCAACGTTTTTACACCTATGATTTTAGAAACCCCCCCCCCCTTTTTTTTTTTTTTTAAATCAACCAAAGTTTTAAAAAACCCCCCCCTGTAAATGAATTAATCATTTATAAACTAAATCATTTATAAACTTTTTTAAAAATTATTTTTTTGTTTTTTTTATATTTTAATTTTTTATATATTTTTTTTTAAAATTATAAATTTATTATATTATTACAAAAAAAAAAAATTTATTACAAATTTTTAAAATTATATTTTAAATAAAAAACAAAAAAAAAAAATTTTTTTTTTTTTTATATTTTTTTTATTTTTTATATATTATTTTTTATATATATAAAAAAAATATAAAAAAAAAAAAAAAAATCAAACAAAAAAAATTTTAAACAAAAAAAAATCAGAAACTAAAGCACTGGGGCTTCCTGGAAAATTTTTGTGCAAAAAGAAAAACCTTTTTTCCCTTTGGGGGTTTCCCCCCAAAAAAACCCAAAAAAGTACACGGCCCGCGGTTTTTGCCCCCCGAAAAAGGCATCGCGATCTCCCCTGTGAACACGATGCGCTTTTGCCATTGGGAAAAAAATTTAATCAAGAAATTGTTAAACTTTTTTCGGATCCTAAAACGGGTCACAAAAAGTGTGTGAACAAACCCTATCCATACCAAAAAAGCAGCGTGATTTGTGCTTCCATGCTTTTCCTGGGGCAGTGGGGTGGTTCCATATTAGTGATTAGCAAATCTGCTCCTTACAGCTGTTCTAATTGCACTGACATGAGAGCAGGAGATTTTATTTATAGAGCAGAGAGCATCAGAGCTCAAAGTAAACCAGTTAGAGATAACCCCCCCGTTCCAAGTTGCCCGGGGTCCCGGTGTTGACTCAATCCCTGCTCTAGTAAAATAAAAAAGCAGAGAGAGGAAAGGGAGAGCAGGTTGGTTAACCGAGAACCTATGTGCAATCGAAAGATAAAATCCCTTTTAATACGCAAAATAATGCAATATATTTGGAAATGGTCTTCATTTACCATTCCCTACATTCTGAAAGCTAATCTTTGCAGTGAGACAACCCCTTTAGAGCAGGTGAATCCCTAACTGGCTTGAAGCCTACCGCTCAGCGGTTATGAAAGTCAGCCCTTACCTCCTTTCATAACCACTGAGCAGTATGTTTCAATCTAGTTAGGGATTCTCCCCTTCACCTTCTTTAAGACGGGCGTCGGCCCGACCTTCGTATTTTCAGTGGTATTGGGTTTAACGTTGTTTTGTTTTTGTGGCATGTATGGATCAATTAAAAATTGAAAGCTACTAAAGCCATTTAGTATGTTTTTTCCATACGTTATCCTGTGGATATGCTGTAAATGCCAGAGGAGGAAAATAAACCCTTAGGCTATGTCCCCAGGGCACCAGTTTACGGCCGCGAACTTTTATACGGGCTGGCGGCGGCCCGAAAAAATTGTGTTGTTCCCTTTTTTCCGTCCCGGTTTTTTTACGGAATATAAAAAGTGAAGGGGGAGGGCTTTTCTCCCCTCATGCGGAGAACAGCCGTCCTCCCTGGCCCTGGCACGGACAAAAAAATGAAAAAACGGTGGGGGAAAACCGACCAGATTTTCCGTGCCTTGTAAATGGGCCCTTAAAGGGGTTTTTGAAACCATTAATGTTTGGAACTCAAAAAGTATTTAATCACATTTCTTTTTTTTTTTTTATAATCAAGTTTTTTTTTAGGAAGGACTTAATAGTTTGTAAACGTTGAAGTAAAAAAATATAGTTAAAAAATGCTCAGCTTTTACAGACATACAAGAATTATTGGGAACCAAAGTTTTTTCAATTTTCTTCTCCCTTTTTCCACCCCCCCCCCCCCCCTTTTAACCCACCCCAAAAACCTTTTCCTAAATTTTTGTGTTTAAAAAAAATAAAATCTTAAGTCAGCATTTTTAACCCCCTTGTTTACCTACAAACTCCCTAGTAGACCCGGGCTGAACCACCTTTTCGTGAATCACTTCTTTTGTATAAGAATTCAAAAGTTATAGTTTGATTTTTTGAGTGAACATGTCACAGGATCCCCTTATGCAGCTCTGGCTGTGTGTGTCTGTGTGCGTCTGTCAGCTCTGTGATTTGTTTACATTACATAAGCTGCTTAGCAGATAAGGTTTCTCCTCTGAGGCTCTGTCTTGCTGTATTGAATCCACTGTTGTACTGTTTATTAGTTCACTTAAGTTTTGAGACGCTCCCTTTGGATTCCTCACTCCCCCCTCCCCTCTCCCTCTCCACTGCAGCTTCATGACTCAGCGTGATTTGTTTACATCTTGCTCTCATGCTGAACAGAGGCCAGTACTTGGTCTGGTGGCAAATCCCCTTTAAACCCGGTGCTCAGTGCTGACCTTTTATAGATGGTTTTCTGAGACTGATGTATTTTCATCATTTATAACACCAAGGAACCTCCTCTGTTTATGTACCTCTCCTGGGGAAAAAACTCCAAGAAGCCATTGTACCAAAGGTTATGTTCACGTGGCATATTGCGCACGTATAGTACGCGCCGTAATACGCCTGGTGTTTTAGAAGTACACACTGGCCAGCACGTACTTCTAAAACACTAACAGTCGGCTTCCACTGCCATTCACTCTCACCGACAAGTAAACACCGGGAAAAAGTGATATGTTAAAATGTCGGGTAATCGTACCTCTCAAAGAGAGCTGAATTGTCATAATTGCGTGGCATGCTGCAGCGCAATTACTTGCTGAGATACGCCCCGCAATTACGCTGTGTGAACATACCCTAAAATTCTGCTGCTGGTCAGCTTTTTGTTTATGTGGAAGTGTTTTTGCTTGGTCTGTAGAAAAGAAAGTAAAATTTAGCTCCTAAAGTTTCTATTGAAAACCTCAACTGTTTTCACACGTTCAGGTTTCTATCGGGATGTAGATGTACAGTGCACACCTAAATCCTGACCCTAGATTAATGAACTCGGAAACCCTGCTCCAAATCATACAACCCTATATATCATAGAGCTCAGATTCTACCCCCGCTCTCATATAACCGTATATATCACAGAGCTCTGCTCCTCTCCTCTATTATATAACCCTATATATCAGAGCTCAGCTCCTCTCTTCTCCTCCATCATATAACCCTATATATCACAGAGCTCAGCTTCTCTCCCTCTATCATATAACCTTATATATCACAGAGCTCTGCTTCTCTCTTATCATATAACCCCTTTATATCACAGAGCTCAGCTTCTCCCCCTTTATATCACAGAGCTCAGCTTCTCTCCCTCTATCATATAACCCTATATATTGTTAGGGTGGTACTCAAAGGGACCCTCTCAGGTATATTGGATGGTAACCAGATTGGATAGATTAAAAATCAATACTTAATTGAGTCATTAGTATCAAAGTCTATTAGAAACTGCAACTAAAGCAAACAATTTAATAAAAAGGTTAACTTGACATAGCTACAAGTTATCGGATCCCTGACTTTCTTTAACCATTTCTATCCTATCCTCAACAATATCAGAGCTCAGCTTCGCTCCTCTACCATATAACCCTATATATCCCAGAGCTTAGCTCCTCCTATCCTATAACCCTATATATCCCAGAGCTCAGCTCCTCCTATCATATAACCCTATATATCACGGAGTGAGATTTCTCTCCCTCTATCACATCTTGCTCTCAGGACTGCATGAACCACCTTCCAGGTTCCCTTTAAAATAGCTTAACTACTCCAAATGTACTTACAGCAGCAATACATCTACAAAGCCAGAAGATTGGCCTCCAGCCATGAAAGAATACGTCCAGCGTTGCTTTACTGCATGTGAAAGTGAGGAAGACAAAGATCGAACCGAAAAACTGCTCAAGGAAGTCTTGCAGGCCAGATTACAGGATGGTTCAGCCTACACCATCGATTGGAGTCGAGAGCCCTTGCCTGGGTATGTTTCCATGGTGCAATTTCTTGTGGTTTCTTTCCTTAATTATTTTAGGTTACTTTTTAAGCAAAATTAGGTATTTAGAGAGAAATCGAAGTTCGGGGTGTGAATTGGGTGTCCTGGCTTATTAAAGGGGTTTTCCATATTCCTTAAATCACCTTGACTTGCAATTCTTTAAAAGGGAGAGTGGTTATTCTCCCCACTGTAACCCCCTTTGCTGGACTCGTTCACTTGGCTGCTGCAAAGATAGACCTGCTCACCCACATTACCATCAGTCATTGACATTAGTGGTATGAGACCACCTAGGCCAGTGACCTGTGACTTTCCTATAAAATATTGAGCCTGTTTTAGGGGCTGTTTACATTCTGTGTTGGGAAGCATTAAAAAAAAAAAAGCTACCCTGATAGAGCCATGGCAAAGCCTAGAAATCACCAGAACCATTGTAGTCTATTGTTTGTTCTTTTTGCTAAATGTACACGCTTTCCGTGCAGGACACACAAAAGAGAGCCACCATGTTTTTGTGTCCTACACATAAAGCATATACTATCGGAAATGGAGCAGCTGTAGTCCAAAAGAAACGGTTTGCTCGGCTGGTTCCTGTGGGCCTTCTGCAGCTCTATCGGGGGTACCCTTTTCCATGATTTTCCAACGAATGCCGCACACAGAGTGCATAATGCTGTTACACCCATGTTTAAAGGGGTTTTCTTACCAAGCTGTGGGTGGGTCTACAGCAGTGATTGACACATCAGCTCTGCTGTTCCTAAGCTATTCCTGTTACACTGACAACAAGTACAAGAGATTTATAAAGTGTAGTACTTGGGCTGAGGTGCTCTAAAGAGTGTTTACTTAGGTAAATGAGAAGCTTTTAAAGTCTGTTACTAGAGAGGAGACTATGCAGTAGGTGACTCGCCATTGGCGGAGTAAATGACTGACGGCAGCTTACAGCAATGAGAGAAAACGGGGAGAGGTGGTCGGTAACCAGAGAAACTTGCGTGCTCTAAGAAGAAATAAAGGGCCACATGTATGAAAACGGTCTAGGTCTAAAACTCACTGTTTCCCATAGCAACCAATCAGAGCTCCCCTCATTGTTTCAGAGCACTATATGTAATGTAAGGGGCGGTCTGATTGGTTGCTATGGGCAACAACTTGAGTTTTAGACCTAGACAGTTTTCATATATGTGGCCCAAAATCTTTATATCCTGAGCAAAGCAAAGTATTTAGAAAAAGTCAATTGCCTGTCCCTACATGTAAAGTTCATTGCTGTAGTGAGAAAACCCATTTAAGTGCTGGCTTAAAGGGGGTATTCTCACACTACATTGATTAGCTTAAAACATGTAGGCAAAGGTAAATAAAGATTACCAAATTTATTGCTGTTCTGATTTTGCTTCATTTCATAGTTAAAGCAGCTTTTATCTCCCGCTTGTGTGCAGAAGGTTTCCTAAGTTAACGGCCACCTCTCCTTTCTAGCAGCCTTGGCCGGGATAATGACAACTCTCGTTATCTATCTTAAAGAGCTAAAATGCCAATCGCTACTGTAGAACCTCCCATAGCCTGGACAGGAAGTGGGAGCCTGAAGCTGGCTGTAAAGAGTAGACTCTGTGAAAACCGCCAGATTGGAAAAACTCCTTTAACTAGATGTTGCTTTTCATGATTGGTGCCATTAATTTATTTTTTTCCTCTTATCAAATGTGAAGCAAGGACAGTGTAAAGGAAAGTCCGAAGAAAAAGCGCTGGGAGCAGAGTACGTTGCAGTCTTCACTTGGCAGCACCATTACTGTCACACAGTCCTCGCGGGGTGGAGTCAATAACAGCAGCGGGACACTACGTGGACGCGGTGGCGGCAGCAGCAGCTTCCCTACAAGGTTTGGGAACAGGAATGTTTTTATGAAAGACACCAGTTCCTCTTCAAGCACTGGTTCAAGGTCAAGATCAAGGTCGTCTTCACGCTCTCCCCATAGGCGATTTCGCCGCAGGTAAGACCACGGGAAGATCCTAATTTTGTAAATGATTTTTGTTGTATAGTTCTGCTTATTAAGCTGATTTTTGTGTTTTTTTTCTTTTTAGTGACTCTCATTCAGACTCTGAAAGCAGTTCACTATCTGGAGGTGAAAGTCGTGCTAGTAGTCGCAGAAACTTTCAGAAGGGACGTGGCCGTGGGGGTCATATGGATCGTGGCCGTGGACGAAATCAACGGGGCAAAAGGTGAATTTGAGTAGGGTTCGGTGTATCCTAAATGAACGGTTATTGGAGATATTAGAACTACTATGGAGGTCCTAGTGCTCAGTCCACCCAAGAAATAGCCTTTTTGATATTTTGCTGGATATACGTTAAAGGGGTTGTCTCAGTACAAAGGTTAGTTCTCAACATGTAGGGAACAATAAATGAAGACTTTTTTCAAAATATTTTACTTTTTGTAGGACATGAAATTTTATCTGCTCTGAGAGCTCTCACTCCTCTCTCTGCTCTGTGTCTTACCTGAAACGGCTTGTGGCTCAGTGAAGCAGCATAATTAGATAACCCCTTTAAGAATTGCTTGAAGTGTTCACATGCGACTTGCCAGTCTTGCTTATAGGGGTGTTCCCACCATAGATTTTGATGGTATATCAGTAGTATATGCCATCACAGTCTCACAGGTGCCGGTCCCACCTCTGGGGCCCTCGATAGTTAGGGCTCAGAATAAAGCCGGTCACACTTGCCCACGACTCTTCATTCTGTTCTATGGGAGTTTCTAGTGCAGGTAAGCAGTGTGTTCGGCCGTACTTCTCATAGAACAGAATTGAGAGTTATGTGCAAGTGTGACCAGCTCTCCATTCTGAGCTCTAACTTTTGGGGACATTTGGTAGTCCACCATGCTTTTGCCCTTTTTAGAAACCATTTGTGCGTGCAAAATTTTTAAGTTTTGTTTAAGGGGTTGTCTCGCTGCAAGGATTGCTTTTATGTTAAAGATCTTGTAAAAACAAGTCACTTTGCGATATGTGTCCATTATCTGTGTCCTACCTATTCTGAGAAATCCCCTCTTGTATGGGCTGCATCAGCTCCTCAGGTTGCTATAGCTATAGACCTGTTCAATCTCTCACGGTAGGCTGCCAGCACTGGTCACTATAACTACAGACCTGGCTTCTACTGCAGCCTAGTAGAAGCCAGTAATCACTCCCCTGAATTCAAAATGAAATAAAGAAAATAGGACTGAGGCAAGATGAATCAATGTAGTGAGACAACCCCGTTAAGGTTTTTAACTTTCAAATGACATGTTTTTCCCCCCCTATGTGATGCTTTTCCTTTTTTAGATGACATTTTAGACAAATTATTTGCCTTTTTTTTTTTTTTTTCTCCCCTCTTAACTTTATTAGGAACGAGCAAAACTTAAATAAACGCAACCGCAAAAAGAATATGACCATGGATTTTGAAGACCCAGAAAAATATTTAAAGAGAGAAAAGCGAGCAGCACGCTTCCAGCATGGACACAGTCCTAAGAAACTGCGTGTCGAGCCTTTAGTTCTGCAGATAAATAGTTTAGATCCAAGTGAATCGGGAAGCTTGGACTGGAACGAGCTGAAAATTGTGGGGACGTCACAGGATATCACAAAAACGTACCTGCGACTGACATGTGCTCCAGATCCTTCCACCGTCCGACCTGTTCCTGTAAGATTTCAAATCGTTATGCTTTTTCCAGTATCACATCCAAGTTTGGAGCTTGGCCATTCCCTTTAGTAGTATTCGCTAGTTGTGTAATATGCTTAGAGTAGATATGCTGCTGGTTTGCAGAGAAGAAATGGAAAAAATGAAAGCTTTGTCCACTAAAATTTTAAGGGGTTTTGCCATGAAGTGAGTTCCTTACCTCTTATCTGCTCAGGAGAGAAGATAAAAAAAAGCATGCTGAGTCACGGGGGAGAGGGGGGGGGGGGGGTGGGGTAGAGAGCGAGGAAGCAGGGAGCGTCTGGAAAGTTTACTCAAATAATAACATTACAACCAGTGGATTCTCTATACAGCAGACAGCCTCATACACTGCACTTTTCTCCTCAGCCCCTTGCAAGCTCCTTCATGTTCCCTGTCATCAGATAAGAAGTGCAAACACGCAAGTGTGGCCAGATCAGCTCCTGTCAGAATCCTGGTCGTGTCTAATGTAAACTGTCAGGAATCTAAGGGGGGCTGAGCAATGCTGTAGCTCTGAGGCTTCACTTTATGTAATCACATATATTTAGAAAAGTGATTAAATACCCATTTTGGAGGCTCCCACGTCAACATTACATCGTGGCAAAACCCCTTTAAAGGTTTCAATATTAATTGCCGTAATAATATTTGAGCTCTTCTTCCATTCCTAGATTTTGCAGAAGTCTTTGACAATGGTCAAAGGGCACTTTAAAGTGAAACAAGACTATGCATTTGCTTGTGAGCAGTTGAAATCCATTCGTCAAGACTTAACGGTATGTAGCACCCAGTCGGATCGGGAACCCAAGAGCCATGTCCTATTTGCCAGACTTGTTTTAAGTCTCTTGTATGTTCTACAGGTCCAAGGCATTCGCACAGAGTTCACTGTAGAAGTCTACGAGACCCATGCACGGATAGCACTGGAAAAGGTATCTATTCTGTTGAATTAAAACATTTGTTCAGATTCAGAGAACGGAGTTTTGGCTGAAATCTAAATTCGTTCAGTGAATTGCAGTGGATCTGTCGGAGTGCAGGGACAGACACTGAACTATGATTTAGGCTGCTTCATGTAAGCTGAAGGGTCGCTTCTTGTGTGAACATGCTGGGAATGCTGTTAATCAGGCTGTAAGTACTTCCCATGAGGCTACTTCCTTATTACAGGGCAGCTTATAGCCATTCTCCCCCATTCATTTCCATGTGAGTACGGAATATGACCGAGCTTGTCTGCGTTTGCTAACCTGGTCGTCTCCTAGCTAGCTGTAACAAAGAAGTGGCTTAATGGGAACACCTCTTTTAAAGAGGATCTGTCAGGTGGTTTAGGCCTCCCTGTCTTAGGGAGCAGAATGTAATGGAGGTAGAAAAGCTGAGCTCTGTGATTATGTAGGTTTATGATTCGGAGCAGAATTTCAGAGTAAAAAGCTGAGGAAATATTGATGAGACTCCTCAAGAGACCACGAGGGTCCTGCTTCTTCCGTCTACATACAGTAACTGAGCCAAAAACGGCTGTTTACAGAGCTGGTAATCACTGTAAGTGGGTGTGGTAAGCAGGACTTTCAGTTTAATGTTTTTTCTCCGCTTTGTACTCAGAAATCCTGCTCTTTCAACGTTCATACAACCTTATAAACAAACATAGAGCTCAGCTCCTCTCTCACTTCCATCCCGATATATAACCCTATATATCACAGTTTTTTGGCTCAGCTTTCTTCTCAGAGGCAGCAACCCATAAAACCATAACCATATGACTCGCCTTTCCATTCTCATGATTGAAATTGCCCTAAATCAAATAGTAATAACCTCTTTATCCCTGTGCTCAATATTTCTCATCATATTCTATTCTCTGCTTCCCCTTAGATGGGAGACTTTTATTAGATCCGTATTAGCATCATTTTACAGGTTATTTGCTTTTGTTCTTACTGTCTTTTTATCTCCAATGTAGGGAGACCACGAGGAGTTTAACCAATGTCAGGCACAACTGAAATCTTTGTACTTGGAAAACCTTACTGGAAATGTTGGAGAGTTTACAGCCTATCGTATTTTGTATTATATGTTCACGAAAAACTCAGGAGGTAAGAAAATAGCATGTAAGCATCAACTTACATCAGGGTCACGCTAAGATTGCAGTGCACATTTGTTGGGACTTTTAGCTGGCCGACGGAGGTATTGGAAAATGACTACACTTTGTATTGTCACTTGTATCCTCAAAAACATATATTGCGCCTACATTTTACTGACGGTGTCTGTCACGTTGGGAATGTTTTGGCACTGCAAATTTAGTGTGGACAGAGCCTAAGAGGGTTATCTTAGAGAGAACCTGTCACATAGGTTATGCCCCTCCTTGCTGTGGACAGAACAAGCTATAACTCGATCTGCTGGTTCCAGCGCTGTGTCCCTTATTCTGTAACATGCAGGAGTTTCAGAGCATTTAATTCCCAATTCTGGGAGTTTCCAGCCTGTTCTGCCAGAGAGAAGAGTCCATCCTATTCATAAGCAGGTATTAGCCCCGCCCAACACATAGCCCCACCCACTCACAGCTGCTTCAATCTATTACTTTGAGTGGGTAGAAACCTGTGAATAAACAGGTTTGACTGGTGGGCGGAGCTTACACCTGCTCATAAATAAGCTGGTTTCATCTCTGGCAGAACAGGCTGCAAACTGACCTTTTAATGCTCTGAAACGAAGTAAGGGACACAACGCTCAAGTCTGTTACTAACTGCAGGAAAGTCTGCATAACCTATTGTACAGGTTCTCTTGAAAGGTGTTGTGCCACAAAATGGAGCCCCGACTCCCTGTCCTTCCTCACCATTCTGCAAGAAAGGCTTGGAATGGAGCAGTGCTTGAACTTATGCACTGCTGCTTCATTTAAAGGGGTTGTCTTACCTTGCTGTTTTACAGAGCGACACGATTTTGGATTCATGCTTCCGGTCTCCTCTTGGTCAGGCTATCGGTGGTTCTATAGCTGCGATTAGCCTATCTGCTCTATGTTCACAGCTCTTCTAATTGCACTGACATGAGAGCAGATGTTATCTATAGAGAGCTACAGAGCTCAAAGTAGACAAAAATAATTAGTCTCCTTTGTTGTTAATAACACACTCTGTTCCTTAGGGTATGTTCACACGATGTATTGTGGCGCATACAGTAAGCGCCGCAATACATCGTGTGCTTCCGAGACGCTGGGGGGTTTGTCAGCCTGCCGGCCCCACAGACAAGCATTACTCGCGGCGTGAAAGCAAGTGACGTGTAACTTATCGCCCCGTGCGTACAATACGATCGTATTGTACGAGCGGGGAGAGGACGCGTAATCCATAGTTCTGAGTTCTGAACTATGGATTACCGTAATTTCAGCGCGCATCTCACTCGTATTAGAGCGCAAATACACGGCGAAATGCACGCCGAAATTACTCCGTGTGACGTCCTGTGGTGACGTTACTCCCTGCTTTCGGGTAAGACTGAGAGAGAAGGGGAAAGCAGGATGGTAGTTAGAGAAACCTCTGTGCACTCAGCAGAAAAAATCTCTCTCCTCTCCTCAACAAAGCAAAATAAAGCAGTGCATTTGGAAAGTCTTTACCGTTCCCTACATGTTGAAAGCTAATTTTTGTAGTGAGACAACCCCTTGAAGGTCTTTAGGATTTATGGGATAGCCAAGCGCTGTATTCCGTAAACCTTTCTTGCTGTGCAAGTGTGGAAGGCCTGGGAATCGGGGACCCTGTTTTAGTGATAGGCGGGGGTCACTAGTGATCAGATATTTGTCGCTTGTCCTGTAGCTAGGTAATGTCTTCAGGGTGATAATGCCTGCAGTCTTATGGCGTGTTTTATTTCTCCTTACAGATATAACAACAGAGCTGGCCTACTTGACCAAAGAGCTGAAGCAGGATCCTTGTGTTGCACATGCTCTGGCTCTCCGCAGCGCTTGGGCTCTTTCAAATTATCATCGCTTTTTCAAGCTTTATAGAGAAGCCCCGCGCATGTCCGCTTATCTCATCGACAAGTTTGCAGAGAGGGAGAGGAAGGCAGCCCTTAAGGCCATGATTAAAACGTATGTGCAGGCCGCCCAAATAGTGTACTTAAGTCCACTTTTTCAGCTTCTTTGGCATGCTTCATTTCTCATGGGTATTTTTAAAGCTTAGTGTGAACAGGTAGATGTATGAGAAATGAATGGAGGCATTTCAACGTCCTACACTTTTTTTTTTGTGGTGATGTGTAACTATAGAGAAGCTCATTCACTAGCAGGACTGCAGTAATGTCTAGTGCTAGTAGCAGATGAGATCTGTTCTTTGTCACGACGGGCCTAGGTGCCAACCGGGTATCCGATTCTTGTGTAGCTAGTAAAGTGACGTTGGTGGGGAATGAGAGGAGCCGCAGACCATTTCAGCATGCAGTCCCCATCAATTCCAATGAGGGTTTGCTGTTTATTTTATAGTTTTGTAGGGTTAACATAATTTAATCAAATGGTGGACATTCTCCATCCACTTCAATGGAGTTTCTACCACAAGAGAAAATTGTGGCTGAAACTCAGTGCAGACTGGAAGCCGGCCACGCTTGCGCCATTACTCTCCATTCTGTTCTATGGGAGTTGCGAGTACAGGTAGCGGCGTCTTTGCCACTGCCCACAACGCCCATAGAACGGAGAGCTGTGGGCAAGTGCAACCGACTATCCAGTCTGCGCCGTGATTTTCGGGGGCCCGTTCCTGAGAGAGATGTGGGTCCAATCTCTGGGCCCCGCACCCATCAGACTTCGATGGCATATCTTAGTGATATGCCATTGTCTGTCATGGTAGAACCCCTGTAATACTGCGGTTACAATTTTCAATCCACACTTTTGAAAAGATTTTGGCTAGTTGCCATAATAAGGCCCTGTTCACACAGCGGATTTGGCCGCGGGTTTCAGCGCAATTGCCGCGGCCAAAACCTCGTCCAAATCGCGCCGCAAACTCGAGCCCCCCGTCGTGGGTTTCGCCGTGGTTTGGGGCGCGGTAGGCAAGACTAAACCCGTGCCGAAAAGCACGGCGGACACTGTGCCAAAGTCTCGCTGTCAAGAATTGACAGGAGACTTCGCACACACGCACGGCAAAACCCGAGCAGTGTGAATAGTGACGCGGTTTCCCATAGGAAACCAAGTTATGAACTGGGGGCGCGAGATTTGGACGAGGTTTTGGCCGCGGAAACCGTGCAGAAAACCGCGGCCAAATCCATCGTGTGAACATGGCCTAAGTTCATCTTGATCTTTCTTCGACATAGAACTTCATGATGTTCCTGACTTCAATAGTTGTCATGTCATTCATGTTAGCAGTCAGCCTGTCGCAATCTTCCCAGTTAAAAACATATCTTTATCAAGATGTAAGGCACCATTTTCCCGAGACATGTTCAGACATATTCAATATCATATATTTATGGCACCTTAGAAACACATATTACAGAAAATTTGCAATTTAGTACTGGAAACTCGTAAACCTTAGAGTTTCCTCATCTTCTCATCGGGGATAAAAGGAAATTTACCAGCAGCCATAATAAGTTTTCTTTGGTGTTCTTATTACTTAAGTTACACCAGGGCTCCCTTCCATGGTTGCTCACCATAAAAGCCTGTGGTGCTCTTATTCTAGTGCTGATGACCTGGAAAGATGTAAGGTCACCTCTTTAGACATCTGAGAGTGACCTTACCCATTGAGTCCTTTGGAAAGTGTGGGACTAAATATACACACTAGGTGTAAGCCATATGTCCACCCCTTCTAGAAATTCGGGGAAGGGTTGGTTTTCTCTCACGATTAGCTGAAACAAGAGGTTCTCCACTTTTGGCCTAAATTCATGATCTTTATACCAGATATGTTAAAGAAAAATGTGTGAGAACGGTTTTTTACTAGTATACCTGACAGAATAGAAAAGCAGAAGGTGAGAGACCACCTATTTGAATTATATGCTGATAAGTCACCAGAATAGTAGTTCAGAGCAGATTGTGACCTTGTATATAGACCTTTCTTTGCAAACCTGTTGTGTTCCCCTTTTTTTTTTTTTTTTCTCTTTTAAAGGTAAGTAGTGTTATGTCAACCAAGTAAATGAGCTCCTTGCACTACTGTAGGTATTTTCTGTGTTAAATTTAAGATCTGCAGGTAATTATTTGTGTAGTCAGGTTACTAGACTAACCTGCTTACATTCAGTCCCATGTGAAGATGGCCAGAGATGTTCAATGACTCAATTGCCCCCTCACAACACCCAAGTACATAGACACACACTGTTAAACCAAGTGCTCTCAATCCCGTGAGGACGGTAAGCATCTGCCAGACGTTTCTGGCCGGGGCTGGTCTCCCCTCAGTACAAGGGATTGGGTATGTTAAAATCCAGCTGCCGGGTCCTTCCTTCCTCCATCTGCCGCCAGAGAGGAGCTGGCACACTGCCATAATCACGGGATAGTTGGCTGCTCGGCTAAAATTTGGTGGTTCTGTCAACTTTGCTCGTGTATATGGGCACACTTTTTGAAAAGTGTGAACGTAATAGTATTTATTATTGCAGATCAAACAGGTCTATTGAATAAATGTTCAATTCTAAACATTATGGAGCCCTAAATTACAGGGATCAGCAAAGTCTGGGGAAATACTTTTTTTTTTTTTTTTTTTTTTTAAAACAATTTTTAAATGCGAATTGGGTTTCTTTAAGTACCATAAACTATTCTTTGTACTGAAACTGGCAACAGAGTACTACATAGGTGTAGATATTTCTGCCATACTATAGCAGTCTTCAGCTGGTAAGTTACTACTTCCAACGTATCGGGAGAGCAGCTTGTGTGGCATGTGCTGCCCAGCAGTGCTATACTATGCATTTTTAGTGCAATATGGAAAATGACTTTTTAATTATGTCATACGGCTGGGAGTACCCTTCTGTTGCCAAAAAGCAGGCCCCCAATTTAGCTATAAGTTTGGCAGTGGTTGCATTGTCACTGATAGTAAAAACCTACTTGTTTTAATAGTTAACATTAACCCCTTCACGACCCTGGGCGTATGAGTACGTCCCAGAGCCGCTCAGGGGCATATCGCCGCTAACACCCGGCAGTAACAGCGCCGGCGGGTGGCAAAGATGGCTGCAGCGTCTGAATTAACGCCGATACGATCACCGGGCATTGTGGTGGGGAGCCTTGTGAAGGCTCCCGTCACTTACCCTGGCCGGTTTGCCCCACTTCCGTCCGCAGACAGGAAGTGGGGAAACCGCCATCTTTGTACACCCTAATGCATTGCCTATGCAATGCATTAGGTTGTATTAACAATCGCGCCCCCTAGTGGTCAAGCACCATAGGGGGACTAAATGTTACAGTAAAAAAAAAAAATTAAATAAAGTTTTAAAGTACAAAAAAAAGTATTAAAAGTTCAAATCACCCCCCTTTCCCCATTTTACAAATAAAATCATTAAAATAATAAAAAAGTTACACATATTTGGTATCGCCGCGTCCGAAAAAGTCCGATCTATAAAAATATAACATCATTTATCCCGTACGCTGAACACCGTAGAAGAAAAAAAAATTCCAAACTGGTAATTTTACGTCACTCAAAAAATGGAATAAAAATTATCAAAAAAGTCACATGCATTCCAAACTGCTAGCGATAAAAAGTACACTTCAGCCCGCAAAAAATGCCCCCTCACTGACGTCCGTAGGTGTTAGTACAAAAAAGTTATTGGTCGCACAAAATGGCGCTGTGGCGCAAATTTCAAAAATAGAAAATGTTTGGAATTTTTTTACGGTACCAAAACATAACGGAAACCCTACATGTTTGGTATTGCCGGATGTGTAACAACCTGTAGAATACAGATAACACATTATATTTACCGAAGATTGAACGCCATAAAAGCAAATCACCCAGAAACATGGCGAAAATACGTTTTTTTTCACAATTTGTCCCACTTGGAATTTTTTTGCGGTTTCCCAGTATATTCTATAGTATAGTGAATAACACCATTAGAAAGTACATCTTGTCCCGCAAAATAAAAGCCCTCATGTGTCTATGTAGGTGGAAAAATAAAAAAGTTATGGCTTTCAGAAGGCGAGGAGGGAAAAACGAACGTGTCACAAAAAAAAAAACCCGGTCGTGAAGGGGATAAAGTGAACCAGTCAGGTGGTTTATACTCTCTCAGAGCAGAATGTGGAAGAGAAGAGAAGCTGAGCTCTGATATATAGGGTTATATGATAGAGAAGCTGAGCTCTGATATATAGGGTTATATGATAGAGAAGCTGAGCTCTGATATATAGGGTTATATGATAGAGAAGCTGAGCTCTGTGATATATAGGGTTATATGATAGAGAAGCTGAGCTCTGTGATATATAGGGTTATATGATAGAGAAGCTGAGCTCTGATATATAGATTTATATGATAGAGAAGCTGAGCTCTGTGATATATAGGGTTATATGATAGAGAAGCTGAGCTCTGATATATAGATTTATATGATAGAGAAGCTGAGCTCTGTGATATAGAGGGATATATGAAAGATAAGCTGAGCTCGGTGATATGGAGGGGTATCTGATAGAGTAGCTGAGCTGTGTGATATATAGGGTTATATGATAGAGAAGCTGAGCTCTGTGATATATAGGGTTATATGATAGAGAAGCTGAGCTCTGTGATATATAGGGTTATATGATAGAGGAGAGAAGCTGAGCTCTGATGTGTCACACAGCTCAGCTCATCTCCTCCATCATATAAACCTCTCTCATATAACTCTATATATCACAGAGCTCAGCTTCTCTCCTATCATATGCTGCTCTCATATTTGGTAGCATAAACCACCTTACCGTTTCACTTTTAATCTTTATTTACTTGACCCTACACATCAGCCAATAAGACAAACGGTCCTCTAATATAGTATTGAGCAAGTGTCTAACTTCAGCCAAGTAGTCATTATCCTAACCCCCCTTATGGGAGCGCTCAGCCTACAATTCTTTATCCATTTCGGGGGTGGATGCCCTCCGTTCAGTCTTAGTGTTACCTGTGGATTTCACTAAACCTTTACAAGTGAAATAATTAAAATCTAACCCTGGTCTTGGCATGGTACTGGGTGGTGCACACTTAGGTAGTGACTGAAGGTGGGTATATGTCCTTATGGTTAAAGTGTCTTTGTATTGTGGAAAGTGAAATGTTGTTGTCAGTGCTGTTCTAACTTGTTTTTTTTCTCTTTGCTCCTTTTCCCTCCACTACTTTTTTTTTTTTCGACTCTCTAGTTTTCGACCGCTGCTACCAGTTTCCTACGTTCAGTCAGAGTTGGCCATGGAGAGTGAGGAGGAGTGCCAGAGTTTCCTGGCTTCTCTGTCTCTTGTGTATGCAGGGAGCGACACCAGCAAGATTGACTGCAAGCAAAGCTTAGCATTCTTGCCTAACTTCTAAACCAGTCTCTTTTTTTTTTTTTTTTTTTTTTTCCTAACGTATGTGTTTCCGGACACATGATTAAACACACACTGTGTGTGCATGTAAAAGTCCACATTTCTCTATTGGATCTGTTTGCTCTTTATTGAATACCTCTGGATCAGAGGGCGTAGGCCAAGACCGGGCATCCCAAACATGACAGTGTTGGGTTTCTCAGTTTTGCCAGACTATCGGTGACTCCAACAGCCACGTCAAGCCTTGGTCATGGGTGTGCTATGTCTCAAGCGTGTTTGTGTATATATATATATATATTTATATATAGCACCTTCAACGTGTCCTGACGAAACATCGAATCGGCAAGAAAAAAAATGTGCAAGCTTGTCGGTAGAAACGTTCTGTTCGTGTTCTGAATGTTTTATGGTTTTAGATGGAAGATACAGATGTCGGCATACGATGTAGCTCTGTAGAAGACATTTGTATAGTCTATGTTCAGACCACATGCTTGTAAGGGAGATCCGCTTGTCTTCTTTACTCTGACTTCAATATGAGATGTCAGATGGGATATACTATATTTTTTTTATATATAGTAAGCTAAGTGTATATTTGTGAATAGATTTTTTTTCACTTTGAAGTGGGTGCGAGGGAGTTTTCTATGTGACTTTTTTTTGTTGACTCTTTTCAGTCTTGAGATTCAATTGTTACAATGAGAAACTAACAATGTCTCAGTTTCTTTTCTCTCTTTACCTCATGTGCACAAAGCCTCTGTCCACGATGCTACACAAGACACACCACCTATGTGGCTCTGGAGAGAAGGCGACAAATACGGGGGGGAAAAAAATCAACGCAAAGATTGTGAAGAAAGAAAGTGACACAAGTTCCGTACGCTGCTCTGCCTTGACCGAAAATTCAGAGACTTTTGAGAAAGCAAAGAACTTTTTTTTAACCTCCAAAACAAAGTCTACGAACGAAGAAAGAAGTTTACAATGTAATAAAGTAGAAAAAAGAATCCCCTTCCTTTAAAGGGAATCACCTGCTGCTGGAACCTGTGAGAAGATGTTTGTACAATTATTCATTTGAGCCCCCCCTCTCCTCCCCTCCCCCCCCCTTTTCCCCCCCCCCCCTTTAAGTTTTTTATTTTCCCCCCTCCCTTCCCAAATTTAAAAGAACTTTGCTCTTTTTCCCCATCAGGTAAAATATTTGGGGTAGTATTTTATTTGAGCTGTTTTTTTTCCCATTTTTTTTTTTTTTTTTTTTTTCTTGCATGACTTCTGTTTCTTTTATTTTTTTATTTTTTTTTTCCTATTGTTTCTCTGCCCCTCCCTTTTTTTTCTTCCATTTTGAGGATGTAACAGTGAGGATAATGTGCAATAATGAGCAGTTGTTGGTCAAGTGCTCCTTTCTTTGCAGATATTTGTTTTTAATTTTTCCCCTTTTTTTTTCCCCTAATAAAATTTTTGTATTGCAGGGTGCTTGTTTGGAGGTGCAGGGAAGGGAGGGTGTCAGAGGCTGGAAGTCTGCTCACACGGGTGCTTGTTTTGTTGCAGTGTGAGGGTGTTTTCACATTCCCCTTCCCCGCAGTTTGGTTTTTAAAAAAGAAAAATTTGAATTTTTGGTATTCACCCACTATACAATCTACACCTGCATTACAAAAAGTGCATATGTGATAAACTAAAAGGCCCCGTTTTTTCCCCCTTTCCTGAAAATGTGAAGAAAAATGGTTTTCTCTTCCTTTTTTTTTTTTTTTTTTTCACAGAATTATGGTAATTACACAGCAGACCACAAAATCCATGCACAAATTTTGGGGCCCGTTCAACTGCTTATCTGGGCTGATTTGGGGCCGTACTGCGGGCCCTATTTGCGCTGCGTAAAGGCTCCAATTCGTCCCCTAACTAGGTAATCCACGTTTCATGAGTACTGTGTTTTTAAAACGCCCCAGCCCCCCCTCGGGAATCCGCCCCGGGGGGGAAAAGTGACATGCACATTATTTACGGCGGTAGCCCGTGAATAAAAGAAAGTCTAGGGGGGGGCCCCAAAACGCGGGGGGCGAAATTCCAAATCCCCCCCCCGCAATTACGTCCGGAAAATAACGTTTGTTGAAATTTTTTTTTGGAAATTAATGTTTTTTTTTTTTTTTTTTTTTGTTTTTCATCCCCTATATTTTTTTTAAAAAAAATTAAAGTGGCGAAAAAAAAGGTTGAAGAGAAAATTTTGGGGTTTTTTGGGAAAAAAAATTTTAAACAAAGGGAAATTTTTTTTTGGTGGGTTTGCATCAAAAAGGGAAAAGGGGTTTTTTAAAAGGTTTTTAATGGTTTTTGGGGTAAACGAAAAGATTTTAAAAGTGGTGTATTTAATTTTTTTAAAAAAAATGGGGTTGATGGGGTGAAAATCGCAAGCCCAAGTCCGAACTCCCCTCAATTTCCCAAACCCCCCGACCCGGACTCCCCCCATTCCCCATTTTTTTTTTTTTTAAAAAAAAAAAAAGAAAATTTACTGTATAAAGGGGGATATCAGGGTTTTTATTACCTTTATGATACAAAAATCATGCTATTTAAGAAAAACAGACAAGCTAAAGGGTAACAATGTTTTTGATCTTTTGAACACTTGTGGGGGGAGTTGAAGAAAAAGCTGTATTTTTATCCAAGTCCGTCTCCACCAAAAATGGAAAGTGTAAAAGAGACCTGGGAGCAATTTTTGGTCAAAAAGTGCGGAAACTGTCAAGCCCCGAAAGGGTTTCAGGCTATTGAAAACCAAATATAACAAAAATAATAAAAATTAACATTTTTTTTTTTAGGGGGCAAAACGTAACAAAGCTTTTCAGGAAAGAACGCAGAACTAAGCAATGCTAAATATAGAAGTCAAATTTTTTTGTATAAAGAAAAAAATACTGTAATAAAAAAAAGAAGCCCAAAAACAAAGCTTAGGTGGTGGTTT
>JAODAL010020860.1:0-68452 GCA_025379985.1 Phyllomedusa bahiana | reverse complement strand
CCCAAGCCGTTACCTCTGCCTGCCGCCTCCACCTGAAAAATATTTCTTGAATACCCTAAGTCCTTAAAGGGAAAGTGTCATCAAAAATTAATTATTGTTTAAATCACGTTTTTATGTTACACACATTTTTCAAGAATTTTTGGTTATATTTCTTTTTAATTTTCCAGATCACTTTCAATATTTTTTTAATAATTAAGTCCTGCAGTTTTGTTTGCACTGCTTTAACAGCAGTCAGAGAGATCTTTACAGCGCTTCATGCACTAGGAACCATAAGACTGTTTCTGTCCCATGACTTCATAGGAAACAGTTTTCTAGTCATGCTGTGTGACCTAGGAAAAAATTCACTCTGCAGGGAGGAGGGGCTGAGGCTGTGACTATTCCTTTTGTGACTGGTGGTTTCCTGTGTTATCTATTCAAAACTGGGGTCTCCTTTCAGTTTGACCCTTCTTGTGTTAATAATGAACACACTGCTGAAAATCTTTACTATAGGGCAGGAAGTGTCAGACTTTTTATTAGTCTTAGTGGCCAAGTGAAAACTGCGGGACTTAAGAATCTTTAAAAAATACTGAAGGTGATCTGGAAAATTAAAAATAAGAATAACCAAAATTCTTAAAATATGTGTTTAACATAAAAACGTGAGTTAAACAATAAGTCATTTTTGATGCCACATTCCCTTTAACTTCAATACTACAAAAATGCTGGTCCATGCCCTTGTCATCTCCCGCCTAGACTACTGCAACATCCTTCTCTGTGGCGTCCCATCGAGCACGCTTTTTCACCTCTAAACTGTCTTCAACTCGTTGCCCGTCTGATTTACTTCTCTCCTCGTTACTCTTCTGTCTCTCCTCGTTACTCTTCTGTCTCTCCCATTGCCCAGTGAATCCAGTTCAAATTACTAACCATAACCTACTAGGCTCTCCATAACCTCTCCCCTCCATACATCTCTGCCTTAAAGAGGTTGTCTCATTACAAGGATTGCTTTTTATATTAAAGATTTTGCAAAAACAAGACATTTTGCAATAGGTGTCCATTAACAGTGCCCTACCTATTCTGAGATATCCCCTTTGTATGGGCTGATCAGCTCCTCAGGTCCTATAGCTACAGACCTGTTCAATCTCTCATGATAGGCTGCCAGCACTGGTTGCTATAGCTACAGACCTGTCTTCTACTGCAGCCTAGTAGAAGCCAGTTAACACGCCCCTGAATTCAAAGTGAAACCAAGAAAACAGGACTGAGGTAAGATGAATCAATGTAGTGAGACAACCACTTTAATCTCTAGATACCATTCCTCACGAAATCCCCGTTCCCCCACGGGCCCTTCTTCCTGCTTCCTCTTATAACTCCTCTCACCCCGTCCCCAAACTTCTCCTTTGCTTCCCCCCACCCCGGAACTCACCCCCAAACACATCAGACTCCCTCCCCCTTTTACTTGTTTCAAAGCAACCTGAAAACCCTCTCTTCAGTTGCCTAACCCCCAATAACCCCCCACTCCCAAAACCCCCAAAAACTACATGCCCCTCACCTCCGTTTTTTTTCCCCTTCCTTGTAGATTGTAAGCCCTCGCGGGTAGGGTCCTCTCTCCCTTTGTACCATTTGTTAGTCATTTATTTTTGCCACTCTACTTTGACACATGTAATGTATGTAACCCCCTTGAATGTACAGCGCCCTGAAACTAATGGAGCTTTAAAATAAATAATAATAATTGAATCACCACGGTAAATATAGAAAGCAGTATATTCATTTATTTCCTGAGGGATAGAGTTAAGTGCTATTTTATACCTGTTGAGGATAGTCTAGAGCCGGGATTCAGTGCTAGGCTTCTGTTCTTGCTGTACGTGCTTTCCTCAGTACATAGGGTCAACTTGGGAACTGACCAGTCTACGGTTATGCAGACTAATGTATAGCAAGCTGCAGTTCCATCACTGCAAACATGGACTCTTTCAACAGTATCTGCTGCTGCAGCGGCTCCTATGTGGGATTTCACCATAGGGGCTAGCTGACGCTTCTGAGCCATAATCTTGTCAGTTCGCAGGTTGTTCTTTCATGGACCTCTTTTTCCTAATCCGTTCATTAAAGAAACGCTTTACAACAGCTGCAGATTTGGAGATGTTCTTGCACATTCATCCAGCCAGCGCCTTCTTCTTTCCCCTTCCTTGTAGATTGTAAGCCTTCGCGCAGGGTTCTCTCTCCCTCTGTACCTGTTGTTAGAT
This sequence comes from Phyllomedusa bahiana, assembly GCA_025379985.1. Taxonomy (NCBI): domain Eukaryota; kingdom Metazoa; phylum Chordata; class Amphibia; order Anura; family Hylidae; genus Phyllomedusa; species Phyllomedusa bahiana. The sequence continues at coordinate 66,242 of JAODAL010020860.1, read as the reverse complement.
TGTCACTGTTCTAATTCTTTGACTTATGTTATGTATGTAACCCCCTGAATGTACAGTGCCCTGGAATCAATGGCGCTATAAAATAAACAATAATAATAATTAACATTTGGCCCCGGTCAGTGTCCCAGATCCTTATGTTTGCTCATTTTTCCTTCTTCCAACAGTCAGCTTTAAATATACTGCTCATCTGCTGCTTTATATATCCCTCCTTGGAAGGTGCCAATGTCACAAGATAACTGATGCATTTTTGCCTGCCAGTGGCTTTAAATGGGTTGTCTCACTACAACAGGGGTGTCAAACTGCCGACCCTCCAGCTGTTGGGGAAACTACAACTCCCATCATGCCCATGTTATTGATTATACAAATGCATGATGGGAGTTGTAGTTTCCCAACAGCTGGAGGGCCGGCAGTTTGACACCTGTGCACTACAAGGTTTGCTTTTTATATTAACCCCTTAACGACCCTGGACGTATGAGTACATCCCAGGGCCGCTAAGGGGCTTTGCAGGGGGATCGCTCGCCGCTAACACCCGGCGGGTGGCTCCGCCCGCTGGCGCTGTTTAACCCATCAGACGCCGCGGCAAAGATGGGCGCGGCGTCTGCATGACCGCCGCGCGGTGCCGAGCACCGATCGTTAGTCATCTGCGCCGATCCGACGACCGGACACGGTGGTGGGGAGCCCTGTGAAGGCTCCCGTCACTTACACGGGCCCGGGTTTTTTCCCCCACTTCCGTCCACAGACAGGAAGTGGGGAAACAGCCATCTTTGTACACCCTAATGCATTGCCTATGCAATGCATTAGGTTGTATTAACAATCGTGCCCCCTAGTGGTCAAGCACCATAGGGGGACTAAATGTTACAGTAAAAAAAAATAATAGATTTAAAGTACAAAAAAAAAGTATTAACAGTTCAAATCACCCTCCCGTTCCCCCTGTGATACAAATAAAATCATGAAAATAATAAAAACGGTACACATATATGGTATCGCCGTGTCCGAAAAAGTCCGATCTATAAAAATATAACCCGTACGCTGAACACCGTAGAAGAAAAAAATTCCAAACGCCAAAATTGCGTTTTTTGGTCATTTTACGTCACTCAAAAAATGAAATAAAAATGATCTAAAAAGTCGCATTCCAAACTGCTAGCGATAAAAAGTACACTTCAGCCCGCAAAAAATGCCCCCTCACTGACGTCCATAGGTGTTAGTACAAAAAATTTATTGGTTGCACAAAATGGCGCCGTGGCGCAAATTTAAAAAATAGAAAATGTTTTGAATTTTTTTTCGGTACCAAAACATAACGGAAACCCTACATGTTTGGTATTGCCGGATGCGTAACAACCTGTAGAATACAGATAACACATATTTACCGAAGATTGAACGCCGTAAAAGCAAAACCCCTGCAAACATGGCGAAAATACATTTCTTTTCACAATTTGTCCCACTTGGAATTTTTTTGCGGTTTCCCAGTATATTCTATAGTATAGTAAATAACACCATTAGAAAGTAAATCTTGTCCCGCCAAATAAAAGCCCTCATGTGTCTATGTAGGTGGAAAAATAAAAAAGTTATGGCTTTCAGAAGGCGAGGAGGGAAAAACGAACGTGTCACCCAAAAAAAACGCTGGGTCCTTAAGGGGTTAAAGATCTTGCAAAAACAAGTCATTTTGCAATATTTGTCTATTAACAGTGTCCTACCTATTCCTAGATATCCCCTCTTGTATGGGCTGCATCAGCTCATTAGGTCCCTATAGCTACAGACCTGGTTCAGTCTCTCCTCATAGGCTGCCAGCACTGGTTGCTATAGCTACAGACCTGGCTTCTACTGCAGCCTAGTAGAAGCCAGTAAACATGCCCCTGAATTCAAAATGAAGCCAAGAAAACAGGACTGAGGTCAGATGAATCAATGTAGTGAGACAACCCCTTTAACGTTATGGCTGATACGTCTATTTTCTCCTTTAAACTAGACCAAAATATGTTTCTCTTTCCTCTTTCTTGTTATGTTTTCAAAATATAATACAGTGTAGTTTTTTATCAGTCTATTTACTCTTTATTTCCGGGTTATTTTAATGCGTTGTTTTCTTTCCCTTTTCTCCCACCTCCTAATAGTAAAAGTGCAAATGCAGCGAATGAACTCATCGTGCAAAACTAATGCTGTTGCCGTTCCTTTGTCTCTCCTGAAATTGCTGAAGTAGGGTTTTTTTTGCTGTTCTAGACTTGAGCTATTTTTTCTACACGTATAGTGAAGATTGTAAAGAATTTTAGCCTTGTGTGTATGTAAGGAATGAAGAGTACACAATATATTGCCAAAAAATATATTGATCTCATTCTTCTGTTACAGGAACAAAGGATGAACTTGAAAGTCTCAACAAAGAAATAAAGAGTATTGCCAATAAAGTACGAACAAAGTTAAAGGGTAGGTTTGTCTTAGACATACTAGATCCTTTTTTAAAGTGAAGGATGAGTATAAGGTTACAAATAGGTTACATAATGTGTATATGTATCTTTAAAAATAGTCATTGTGCTAAATGTAATTCTGGGAGCAGTGACCACTTAGTGTGAGCAGTAGCTGGAATTGTTTGTTCCACATTGTTGCCAGAAAACTGAGAAATGTGTTGCCTTATGTGGAAGCCGCACTTCCCTCGTGTGGTAACTTTATGCATTTGTGTTGCTGTGGGCGCCGCACTTATAGTAGAATACATATAGTAGTTCACTGACTATTTAATGGTATTGAGTGAAATTTTAGTTCAAATTTTTTTTTTTTTTTTTTTTTTTTTTTTTTTTTTTTTTTTTTTTTTTTTTTTTTTTGTAGGAATTAATGTGGGAACAAGGGAAACTGTAGGGAAATATTAGTTTGAGTGTATGAACAGTCAGTGGTGCAATGCAGCAAATTACTAGAGAGAGTTTTTTTTCAAACCCCACCCACCTGATGCTAGCACCGCCCACCTCAGCTGACAAACCTATTACTTTGAATAGATAGAAACATGTGAATAACTGTCAGTGGGTGGGGCTAGCCCTTGGTGGGTGGGGCTAACAGCTGCTCCATGGGAAAAAAAGATTTGAGGCATTAAATGCTCTAAAACTACAGCATCTTACAGAATAAGGGACACAGTGCTGGAAACAGCAGGTCTGACACTAGCTTGTGCTGCCCTCAGCAAGGGGGGCATAATCTACATGACCGGTTCCCTTTAACTTACATCCCTGTTCGGAAGTGAACTGCTGTGACCACTGCAGCCAATCGGCGACCACAGCATCAAAAGTGATTGTGTATCGACTGGAGAGACCTGCCACTGGAACCGGACACAGAAGGCAGGGGGGTATAACTTTTTTTCTATTTTACTTGTGGCCTGGAAGCTAATTAAATTGCTCTATAATATGGAGGACAACCGCTTTAATGGGGCCAGGGTGGGGGAAATTATATTTACCTCCTGGTCCACCACTGTTGCAGCTCCAAAGCGCTCCAGGATCCACTCGTTGTCACTTCCGGGTTTTCATCCTGATACCCGGGAGGCCTATGCTTCATAGTGCGTGGATGGAGGAGAACCCGGAAGTAAAGGGGAGCTCTGAAGCTGCAGCTGTGGGGAGCTGGGAGGTAAGTATTGTTGAAATTTTTTTTTTTTTTTTTTTATACCTCCAACCTGACCCCTTTTAAATATAAATTTATTAATGGGGGTAACTTCTTAAAGGGTTTCTCCAGTTCATAGGTCTCCTTGTACAGTCAGCAAATCAGTTTGTGATCCACTGATATAAGGTGACCTATATACATGTTTCCCACCAAAAGTTTATTAACTGCAGTGAGCGACACAGCATTTTGGGCAGTTTGTACAATGTCAGAAGCGTCTCCTCCAGTAGTGTTGTGTATTACTTGCAGCATTCTGGGAAGCCAACAGCAAAACAATGACCAATTAATGACCAGACACACCACAGCAGCCTATCACGGAGTCTCCCAACACTGTGTTAAAGTCCATTCATAAATCCACATATAGGCTGTACAAATCTTCCAACACTTCAATGTAGTCATTTTCCTTCAATTTAATAAACTTTAAGCTTCATACAATATTGTAAAATCACTTGAACCATAACTTGGATCAAAACAACTGTGATGTATCCGCAATTCACATATTAGCAGGTAAGCGTAGCATTTCCATGCAGGCTAAACAGCACACATGATATGTTGTATCTCACAAGACAAGCACCATGGAGTAGGAGACCTCACACACCAGACAGCGACGTTTCGGAGGCGGACCTCCTTCCTCAGGCGGGCATGACCAGATGGAACCCTCCCATTGTAGGGAGGGTTCACAGTTGTTTTGATCCAAGTTATGGTTCGTGATTTTACAATAATGTATGAAGCTTAAAGAGAACCTGTCACATAGATTATGCCCCCCTTACTGAGGACAGAACAAGGTAGTGTCAGACCTGCTGTTTCCAGCGCTGTGTCTCTTATTCTGTAAGATGCTGCAGTTTTATAGCATTTAATGCTCACATCTGCAGTTTTCAGCCAGAAGAGTCCTTCAAAGAGTCCGTTTTTTTTCAAACCCCGCCCACCTCAACTGATAAACCTATTACTTTGAATAGGCAGAAACGTGAATAACTGTCAGTGGGTGGGGCTAGCCTTTGGTGGGTGGGGCTAACACCTGCTCATGAATAGGATTTGAGGGGTAAATGCTCTAAAACTCCAGCATCTTACAGAATAAGGGGCACAGTGCTGGGAACAGCAGGTCTGACACTAGTTTGTTCTGCCCTCAGCAAGGGGGGCATAACCTATGTGACAGGTTCTCTTTAAAGTTTATTAAATTGATGGAAAATGACTACATTGAAGTGTTGGAAGATTTGTACAGCCTATATGTGGATTTATGAATGGGATTCTGTGAAGCTGTTTCTAGAATCAATAGCAGACAATACCAACCAAACAGCTAGCTGCATCCTACTGTTTTTACCATTTTATTAGGTTTCAGGAGACAGGGCTACCCCACACTAGTGGTACCCACCTCTAGCTCCTCAGCTACTCCAAAACTATGTCCCATCATATGGCTTACAGTACTAGTGATAAAGCACTTTAGGCTGCTTGTTCTGGATTCATTATATGAAAATCTCGTTAGAGATAAAAATTGTTTATAAACATTAATTTCTTGGGTGATGCATTTCTTGTCGTTCTCAATGTTTTTATACCATTTCATTAACCATGCATGAACTGTTCATTTAGTAGTCAAAAAAACCATTTGTGCCGTGTATTCTGAAATAACATTTTACACGTATAATTTTGTTGAAGCTATTGAACAAACGATTGACCAAGATGAGAATGCCAACAGGTCTTCTGTGAATTTGAGAATAAGGAAATCTCAGGTAAGGTTGACTGTTGAGCTTAGAGTCTGCTTTATTTTTTATAGTTTTACATTAACCTTTTTTTACAGTCTTATGAGCTGTTCATAACATTTAAGGGATCCAGAAAGCTTTAAGTCTGCCTAGGTTTTGCTTAATCAAGTTGCTGAAATTTGAGATCTGAGACCGAGGCATACACCTCATAGAGGTACATAGGGGTCTATGGCCATAGACATCGACATATACATATTTGCATTGTACATGCCTCCACACTGAAAAAAAAAAGATACACAGGTCAGCCATAACATTGAAACGGGTGCAGTGAAAGACACATTCTTGTGATAATTTGTAATATATTAGGCAGCAAGAGAACAGTCAGGTCTGTACGCATGCCAATTTTTCCTGTTTGCAAGACGGAGTGACTTTAACAAGGACCAAATTATGATGGACAAATGGGTGAGAGCAACCCTGAAACTGCAGATCTCATGATGTTTCCTGTATGCAGTGATTAGTACCTGCCAAAAGGGCATCCTCTGAACTGTAGGTGCTTAAGATTTCCTGATCTGTGTAATGCGCAGATGCTAGCCCCTGTAGTTCGATCTCACTATAGCAAAAACTGTAAAAAAAAAAAAAATGCTGTCTATGGTAGGAAGGGGTCAGAACAGCCAGAGCACTGCAGCTTGCTGCATAGCCACATACCAGTAAGAGTGTCTGTGCTGACCCCTGTCCGCAACTAACTGCAACTACAATAGCACATGAGCACCAGAACCGGACTCTAGAGCAGTAGGCGACCTAGTCTAGTGGATTACATTTTCTTTTGCTCCATGTGGACAGCCAGGTGTATGTGTCTCGCTTACCTGGGGAAGAGATGGCACCAGGATGAATGGTGGGAAGAAAGCAAGCTTGCATATGCCGTGCAATGATCCGAGTAATCTGCTTGGAAGCTGTATGTCTTAGCATTCATGTGGTTGTTACTTTGTCTTCTGTAATATTCAGGTCAAAATACACTCCTTCATGGCAATGGTATTTACTATCATTCGCTTTATGTCACCCTGCTAAACATTGTTCAGGAATGATTTGAGGAACATGACCGAGTTAGGGTATGTTCAGCCGATGTTTAGCGTTGTGCAAAATTACGTGCCGTAAAAGCTGTGGGTTGCGCTTTGAAATTAAAAAATTACAAACCTAAAATATGTGGTGTGTGATTGACGCTGTGTATTTTAAAATCTATGGCAACTGTATTGCACATTGTTTGGGCTTTATGTCAGCATGTATTTCGGCGAAACAATACCTCAAATACATGCAAAAAATACAGCCCAAAAGACGACCTATGAACATACCCTAAAAGATTGTGCCTCGACATACCACAGATCTCAATTTGATCAAGTATGTGTTCCAGAAAAGCAAGTTCTCTTTATCGCTAGATATCTTCATATATATATATATATATAATATATATATATATATATATATATATATACTCCCCTCATATCTTCTTATGGGATTTCAAGGATCTGCTGCTTGTTGAGCGAGCAGAGATGTTTTGGAATGACGGGGAAGAACCTACATGATATTAGGCAGTAGATTTCATGTTATTGCAGATTAGGGTGTTTACACACTGACGCATAGACATATATTCACACACATCCACCCTCTGACACATGCATATACACAGTTGAGTCACAATATTACGACCACTTTCAACATATAGCTCTTGGAAGAAGTCACGTGTCGTTAGCTGGCTTGGTGGCTAAAGAAGGTATGCAGTAGGCTGTCTGCACACATACCCCTTGTTGCTGTTTTGGGTTACAGGGTGATTTATCAAAGTTGCAGAAAGGGATTATTGAATGGGGGAGTATTTGTGGGACCACATGGATCATCATGTTTACTCTCTGAATCTTCCCTCACACACCCTCCAGCAGCTGTGGGATGCAGTCAAAATGGCTCCAGATACCTGTGCCAACCAACCAGGACCTTAATGAGTCACTCCTAGGCTGTCTAGCTGCTGTCCATGCTGCACACAGCGGTATCTCTGGATATTAGCTAGAGGTCATAATAATGTGACTCAACTGTGTATCTGTACATTTCCAGGAAAAAGGGTGTATGTATATATATATATATATATATATATATGCACTCACACATGTATACATACACACAAACATTCTGAAGTATACATACTGTGACACACGCACCTTTACCTTCTCTGCTGGTTTTCTTTCACGGTGCGGGGTAGGTGGTGGACATATTAGCACAGACTGATCCAGTCTGCAGTGATATGAAGATGTTGAAGACTGCTGTCTCTGCAGTGCTATCTGCTAGTAAGAGGTATACAAATATATCCTCCCTTCACTTTTCTCTTGGTTCAATATTTACCAAGATGAGTGGTGCGAGATAAATTAGAGAAAAGAAAACCTTTTACACCGGTGTCCGATGTCGCCCATATGCTTCTGTGTTTGGAAGGAGAAAAAAACCTTTAGGTTACAGCTATTTCCAGAGTTTACTTTTTTTCCTCTATTTTTCTGCCTTTCAAGAGTCATAACTTTTTTTTTAATAAAAAAATTTCCATCTACAAAGCCATATAAAGACCCTGTATTTTAAAGGACAAGATTTACTCTTGAATTGACCGTATCCTAAAATGTGTTGAACAACATCCAAAAAATTGGGGTTGAACATGGGGGAAAAAAAAGGAGTTTGGCTTTTATGGAGTTCACTGTTTTGGTATAAATGTTATATGTATTCTGCAGGGTGGTACGACTCCGGTGATACCAAATTTGGATGTATTAGTCCTTTTATCTGCAAAAAATATTTAGTGCATTTAAAATATAACTTTTAATTCTGACCTAATAAAAATGAAACCAATGATATCAGACAAAAATACAAAAAATATGAATAAATAATTCTGTCTTAATATAACTATGGAGGCAAGATAGTGAGTAAATCAAAGAAATATTGAACTGGGGGGGGTCTGTAGGCAGAGATAAAAGGGGGGGGGGGGGTCATGCAGTTCAACTTTAGCCCTACTTGGCCTAAAAACGGCCACCTTGATAAGGGCGACCCCATCACCAACCTAAACCCTGCGCATACTGTTACTCATTTTCATATCCTACCTTTGAAAATCACAAAGAGCTTAATAACTTTTTTTTTTTTTACAAATTTTATCAAATCAGTTAAAATACAAAATGAAACACAAGTGGCCAAGGACAGCAAAGCAAACCCCAAGAAATTCTGTAAGCATATAAATGCCAAAAAGTCCAAGTCAGAACATGTAGGACCTTTAAATAACAGTAATGTCAAGCTGGTCACTGGGGGTCAGGAGAAGGCAGAGCGTTCCTGCAGCATAGACTACAGAACAGTATGCAGTGTCAATCAGCTGCCTCTAAGGCAAGCAGGGTATTGGCATGTATTAAAAGATGCATAGACTGACGGGACTAGGATGTAATATTACCGCTGTATAAAGCATTGGTGCGGCCTCATTTGAAATATGTGGCTCAGTTTTCGGCTACAGTTTATAGAAAGGATGTAATGGATCTAGAGAGAGTGCAGAGAGGAGCAACCAAACTAAGGAGGGGAATGGAGCATCTTAGTTATGAGGAGAAGTTAAAAGTATTAAACTTATTTAGTCTTGAGAAAAGATGGCTTTTAGGGAGACAAAATTAAATTAAAATAAATATATAAATGGCCGGTACAAAAAGTATGGGGAAAAGCTATTTCAGGTAGAGCCCCCTCAAAAGACAAGGGGACATTCCCTTCGTCTGGAGAAAAAAGGATGCAATCTCCAGAGGAGAAAAGGCTAAAAAAAAGACTTCTTTACTATGAGAACTGTGAACCTGTTGAATAGCCTGCCTGAGGAGCTGGTCACTGCAGGAACAGTTGAGGGTTTCAAGAAAGGCTGAGGGTGCTTTCACACAGCGCAGTTTTGGTGCAGTTTTAACTGCACTCTTATTAAACTGCCTTTATTACCAGCAAGCTTCTTTCGGTTGTCTAAATTGTTCAAACACAGTCATGAATACCTACATGAAACATCTTTCTGAAGTCTTGTGGATTACAAACACACTAGTTGGTTACTCACTTTCCAAACAGTTTAGATAAGTTAAAAAAGCTTTCTGGTAATAAAGGCAGTTTAATTGGAGCGCAGTAAAAACTGCGCTGTGTGAAAGTACCCTTAGATAACGACCTGAAACTAAAAAATATTGATACGTATGTAGCCGTATACAATTCTAGATGCAGTCTGATGGCAACTCTGGGATCAAGGGTGAAATGTTATTTGGAGCAGGTTGGTTCTTGCCTTATGGGTTTCAAAGCTTTCATCAGTAGGGAAACTAGGATTAAAAATACTCATTATCTCCCTCCCTTCACCCACATTTTTCCCAACCTTGGTTGAACTTGATGGACGTGTGTCTTTTTTCAACCGTACTAACTACCCTGTTTCCCCGAAAATAAGACAGCATCTTATATTATTCTTTGCTCCTAAAGATGTGCTACGTCTTATCTTTGGGGGGTGTCTTATTTTTCCATGGCTAAATTATAACATGCTATACTAGTGTGTGTCTGTGTATATATCTTAAAGTATAGAGTCACAAGCCATAGGATATATGTATGTAAAGGACATTTTATGGCAGCTGCAGTGACTTATCTCAAAGAATGGCAAATGTGACATGCTGAGACTTGTAGAACTAGAAGTCCCAGCATGCTCCATCAGCCATCCTGTGAGATGTGTGCGCGTGTCAGTATCTTTGCTCCGTTCTCCCCCCCCCCCCCCTCTTCCCTGTGTTACTGACATGTACTTTCTGTCTACTCTCCTTTGGATGTTCTGGACCTGTGGTGACATCAGTCACATGACCTCCCATCACATGATCTTCAATCCTCTAATGATTTCCGCTATGTCTTATTTTTGGGGTTTGCCTTATATTATGGAATTAAACAAAATCTCTGTCTTTCGGGAGTGTCTTATTTTCGGGGAAACATGGTATGTAGCTAAATAGTCAAAATATGTGGCGTATGGCCCAACCTCCAGGGTAGTAGTTTTGCCTCTACGGTTAGACTGAGAATTATGTTTTTTGTACTTTCATCTGATATTATTGGTTTGTCAGATTTTTAGTAGATCAGAATTAAGTTTTAAATGCACTAAAAACATTGTGTGGTAATGTTTGTAATTGTAGTGTATTCTAGTTGGGACACTTTTTTTTTTTTTTTTTTTTCCTTTTTTGTGGATTTACTTTTATCTGCAACAAATAACTTTTTTTTGTTTTTCAGTCTATGGACCTGAGTAAGGGCTTGTTTTTGTGGACTAAAGAGCGCTTGTTATTGGTACCATTTTGGAATACATACATGCATACGTTTTGATCACTTTTTATTAAAAATTTTTGGGTACACAAACTGTAGTCTTGTTGTTGGGAATTTTTTTCTTCATTTATTCACCGTACTGGATGAATTGTTGTATTTCAACAGATTAGATATTTAGGAATGTAACAATACCAATTATTTGTACCTTTTTTATTTGTAAAATGGCGAAGAGGGGACAGTGGTTTGAACTTTTAATATTTATTTTAACTTTTTATGTTAACATTTAGTTCCCCTAGGTATTTAAAAACTGCGATTGCTATCACGGGGTCTAACATGGCACAGTGAGATCGCGGGGTGTTGATCGGATTCTGTAGCAGCTGAAAGCCGAACAAAGGTTTCCATAACTCCCATGTTTTACTCTGTAATATTTTCTACCTCAGAATCGCCGTATTGGTACACCCATCTGTATTGTTTATACAATGCAGAAGTGTAAACTAACTATTGAGCCTCCTAGACTCTTTAAAAAAAAAAAAGACAAAAAACAAATTTTTCAATTTTTGGGTATTTTTTGTCCAAGCTTTTTTAAAAATAATTAAATTTTTCCCCCCTACGCAGACAGGGTTTAAAGGAAAAAAATCCAAACGCCAACATTTACTTATTTTTTGGGTGGTCATTTCACGTCTCTTAAAATCAGAATAAAAAGGGATCAAAAAGTTGCATCTATCCCAATTAAAACCACTACAGCCCACAAAAGCCCCTTTTCTTAGTTCCTAGTAAAAAGAACAAAAAATAATTTTTTTTGCAAAAAAATGGTGTTGCACCGTAAATTTAAGAGAACGTTTGGACTTTTTTTTTTTTTTTTACAGTACTAAAATATAACGAAAACCATTCTTATTTGATATTGCTAGAATCTTATCAACCTGCAGTATACAGATAACTTCATTTATACCAAAGAGTGAACGCAGTGAAACAAAACCCCTGTAAAGTCTTTTGTATGGTCAATGGCACCATAAAAAAAGTTTTTCTGCCCAAAAAAAAAAAAGCCTTCATATTTCTATGTGGATGGGGGAAAAAAAGGAATGGCTCTTGGAAGAAGGGAATTAAAAAAATGTGCCAAAACAATGACCGGAAAGGGTTAATTTACTACGATTTTTATAAAGTGGGTGGTCTGATCAGTGACTAACATCCTTCTTGGTATGAGTACACACACAGAGATAGCTGTTTGTTAGTGAACAGACCTCCACTGAACTCCTTAATCCTGAATAAGCAGTAAACTAAATCAGTAAGTCACCGTTACAACTGAATCTTTCCAAACAAAATTATGTCAAACTTCTCAGCTCCTCCTGCTCAGTAAAATGCTATCTGTCGGTCAGAGAGCATGTCTATGGTGACAGGTTCCCTTTAAGGGTGAACACAACTGCAATATTACCCTGTTACCATCAGATGGCAGAGACCATTATATGCAGTGGGTTGCAAACGTTTTCATACCCCTGTATGTGAGCAACACAAAGTAGCAAGTATTTCTGAAGTGTAAAGAAAATTCTATGTTCTTTACCAAATATTTGTAAATTAAAAAACTGAAAAATGTGGCATGCATGTGTATTCAGTCCCACTAGAGTTCATCTGTATGTAGATTATTCTCAGTATAACTACAACCCGGTACAATACATCCATGCTACAGGTGACACATACAGATCTGTGTGCGTGTTAGGAGGGGTCAGGGTGGTAAGCGAGCAGACCGAATATCTAACTACAGGAGTTTTCTTATGCTCTAATATAGTATCATTCCTATTTTGTGATAAAACTTGTTCTCACCCTCCAATAGTATAAAGAGTTAATACAGGAACATGACAATGAATGTTTCCATTATTTGATGAGGAAACGCCTGTTTCTTGAACCTCCTTTGCATCACGTCAGAAGTGTTTTTTTGTTTTTTCTCTTCCTAGCATACAGTATTGTCCAGAAAATTTGGAGAAGTCATGATTGCATATAATGAAACCCAGATTCAGTTTCGAGAGCGAAGTAAAGGACGAATACAGCGACAACTGGACATAAGTATGATGCAACATAGCCTAAAGTCAAAGTAATCAGAAAATGGTGAACGTGGATAATTATCCCAACAGATTTGACATTACAGTACAGATTTTTGGTTTCTGTTAAGCTTATTTATTGATTGCTATTACTTTTAAAGAACCGTATACTGGTTAATAGTGGTATGTTACTTTCGCGGTATGTGCAGCCCTGGTGCCATGATTTATGAGGTGTGATGTCCAGGGCTGTGGAGTCGGTGGCCATTTTGCAGGAGTCGGAGTTGTTCTGAAATGGACCGACTCCCAAAATATATAATTAGTTGGTCCAGTTAGTTCGATGCAGTGCAAAGAGCAAGAGGAATTGGGTCTTGCCAGTGCTACTGCTCCCATATCTTAAGCCTCATCAGATGAGGAGTGTAATTGATGACATGGAGCAGGCAAAGCATTGAGAAGGGGAAAAGATTCCGTTCTCATAGCAAACAGATTGACCAGATTTCAGCAAAATTTTTCACTTGTTTTCAAAAAAGTAGAAGAGTTGAACCATTCTTCAAAACTAACTGTACCTGAGGCAATTCCTTTATACCCTGACATTGTTAGAGATGTTGCCCCTGTGGTCACTGCTTTGCCCCCCACCCAAGTTATTGTAGAGAGGCCGTTCTCTAGCCTGGAAATAATGAGCTCAGATTTGAGGTCATCTATGAAGGATGATCTGATGGGGGCGATACTATTTCTCAGAACAAATTCATAGACTGCATAAATGTCATTCAGAACGTTTTTGTCGAAAACTTTTTTTCCCCACTTACTGCAGCTTTTTGCATATTTACAATTTTTTTTTTTTTGCATTTTTTTGTGTTCTAAAGTCATATCCAATAAATATATTTTACACTGAGAAGCAAAAGGGTAACAATGTTTTGAACTTGTGAGTTTCAGGCTCCATATCTCACCATCCCATATAACTTGGAACGGGAGACTACCATCATTATATAAACATCTTTTGGCTATCTCCCTACATAACTTTGACCTGCAACTATTTAGTTTATGCTTAGTTATGCAAATTCTTGTCATGTAACTGCATTGTTATTGTTTTGCTCCTGGTGGTGGGACAATCTTCTTTTTTTTTTTTTTTTTTCTTCTTGTTTACTACAAAATTAAAACCTTTTATCACATTTCCTAATAGCTCACAGTTTTATTTGATGGTAGCCTCATGTACAAAGCTGTAGTGGATCGAGAGATAAGGAGCCTGGAAGTCAAAAGATCAAAATATTCTTACCATTTTGCTTGTCACTGTATGTTCTACCTAAAGGGCTTGATTATTGTATAATAAGGTGATAAAAAGCCTGATGTTGCCATTTTACTACAGTAAAGTTCTCACTTAAACATGCGCCAGTAAGGAAGTCAGGAGTCAGAGCTTTGGCTTGCTGACTCCACACCATCCATGGTCTCAAACACGTGGCCAAAATTCTTGGTACCCCTCCAATAAAGAAAGAAAGAGGGCGTTAAAAACCCACAATGGTCACTGAAATAAATTGAAACTGTCAGAAGTAATAATAAATTTAATTTAACTTAAAATCAACAAAAATCAGACATTGAGCTTGAATTGTGACTCAACCGAGGAATAAAAAAAAAAAAAAGCTAATGAAATTGGTTTGGACAAAAATGATGGTACCTTTTAGAAAAGATTGAAAATCATTTGACCAAAGGGACATGTAAAACTAAGGCGTGTCCTGTTATTAGCATAACAGGTGTCTCAAACTTAACAGTCTGCCTATTCAAAAGGTGGAAAGCAGTCACTGCTGTTTGGTATTATGGTTTGTACCACATTGAACATGGGCCAAAGGAAGCTAAGGAGACAATTGTCTCAGGAGATGACAAAGAAAATTATAGTAAATTATTTTAAAGGTAATAAGACCATTTCCAAACGGCTTGATGTGCCGGTAACTACAGTTGCACATAGTATTCAGAAGCTTAAGGTCTATGGGATTGTAGCCAACCTCCCTGGACGTGGCCGCTATAAGAAAATTGATGACAAATTGAAGAGACAGATAATACGAATGATAACCAAAGAGGTTAGAGGTGAACTCCAAGGTTAATATCATATAACAGAGTTCAGATCCTTTTCCCCCATCATATCCTGCTCTGCAGTAGGGTAGCATAAACCACCTAGGATTCATTTTAACTTGACAACATGGGTGAGGAAACCTTACATTCATTATCGATTAAACAGATAAAAATGGATCAATCTGATCTTTCATATTTACAGAAGTAGAATACAACCTGTACATTTAGTATGGAATCAGACTAATTATTACATTTCAAGGGGTGTTCCCACTAAGCAAAGAAGTGTACTGCACAGGTCAGCTCTCAGCTAGCTGCGAGGCCTACCGAGAATGAGGAGGGCGGTGCTTTCAGCCGTCTTCTCCTTTCACTTAGATGGGAGTTTGGAATATAGCTGTGTGTGCACTCATTATATTCGGGAGCTCCCATGGAGGTGAATGGGGAGTGGCAAGCAACGCCCTCCTCATTCACGGTCGGCTTGCAGCTAGTTGAGAGCCGACCTGTGCAGTGCACTTTAATTCATTATTGTTCCCACAAAGAAAAGTAAGATAAAAAATGTACTCGTGTTATAAGAAAATATATTTCCATCTGGCTCCCATGATAGCTTCTTTCAAAGCATCTATTGTTATAGTATGCCTCACTATGCCAGCACTTTCTACTGATAGGTCTGCTGGGGTGTTACATACTGAATGACGCACAAAATAGTGCGGCAACTGCTTTATAACTGCAGGACTCAGGGTTATGTATTCATGAAAAGAGCATTCTCCCTGCTTCCTCCTGGGGACATGCACAGCGGTTGTCAGTCATTAGAATAGTCAGAGAACACTTTATATGAGTCCTCTGTAGTAGCAACTGTTAATCAAATGGCACTAAATAATTTTATGCTGCCTTGTATTTTAAGCAAGCAGATCTTTATTATATACTACTCTAAATAGGACTACACGTTACAATCCACAGCTTTTTGTGTAAGTTCACACAATGGATTTGGACGCTGAATCTGCGTCCAACCCGACTGCAATCTGCCTTTCATTGTTTCCTATGATGCTGATTTTCCTTGGTGCGGACTTTTTTTTTTTATTTACTCCGAAAAATTTGTGTCCAAATCCTTTGTGCGAACATATCCTGAGTTCATACAGGGTATAGTGGAGAGTACCTGTCTGTGCCGCTAAACGCGCTGCCCAGCGCGCACTTCTAACAGCGCTCCAGCCCAGTCCCCATTCAGCTACACTTTCCCCAGCGCATGAGCGCCAGAAAGAAGTGGCTTGTCACTTGTTTCTAAGGGTGCACTATATGCAATGGGAAATACAGTGTGAAATCATGGCACTCAACAAGAACCCCCTTAAGAATAGCTATTTTTCCTCTTTCAGTTGTGGCTGTGTTTGTTTCTTGTTTTTTTTAACTGTGTAATTTTTGCACATGGCATACACTTCTTTGAATATTAAATATTTGTATTTTCAGCTGGAAAAACAACCACAGATGATGAACTGGAAGAAATGCTGGAGAGTGGAAACCCTTCTATCTTCACTTCAGATGTAAGTGATGATGTCACATTTTATTATAGCCACAAGCCACAGTTAGGGAATGTTCACACAGCATGTTCAGTTCGTGTGAGCATACGCTTTTGGATGCGTGTTTGGGTACGTCTAGACCAGGGGTTCCCAAACTCCAGTCCTCACGCCCCACCAACAGGTCATGTTTTCAGGATATCCCACAGAATGCACTGACCATTAAATCGCCTGTGCAGCATAATGAAATCACCTGTTGCTAAGGAAAGCCAGAAAACATGACCTGTTGGTGGGGCGTGAGGACTGGAGTTTGGGAACCCCTGGTCTAGACTGGACCCAAACACGCATCGAACAATGAGCAGTGTGTTTTACATTGCTCGCAATGTAAAACACTTATCGGCATTCACATGAGTGAACGCTGAGGCGTGATTACATTGCGTCTTTAAGATGCATCTTTCGGATCCATTCCAAGAATTGACTTGTCAATTCTTGGTCCGAAAGACGCAGCAGGAGCCCTATAATAATGTATAGGGCGCGATCCTTCTGCATCAAATTACGCAGCTGCGTGTTGGATCCGATCGACGCTACGTCTTTTTAAAGCGATTTTCGGGTCCAATGCCGCCGTGTGACTGGTCCCTTAAAGTTTGTCTTTTATAACTTTTTGTTTTTATCTTTCTAGATTATTTCAGATTCTCAGATTACACGGCAGGCTTTGAATGAGATTGAAGCAAGACACAAAGACATCATGAAGTTGGAATCCAGCATACGAGAGTTACATGACATGTTTATGGACATTGCAATGCTGGTAGAGACTCAGGTAAATTTTATTGGTTTTTTTTTTTGTTTTTTTTTTTAAAGTTTATGGCATTGTAATCCACCGCTATGGAGAAGCAGATGGGATGCCTGGAGCAAGAAGTTGGGTGCTGCCCCTGAAAAATGAAAGCTGGAAACGATTTGCTTGTAGGGGCCACCTCTTGTCCTCTCCCCATCCACTATCTATGATACATCTTTTTAACAATATTTTATATAGTCAACAGAACTGATATATGGCGAGCACATACTTATGTTCTCATAAATATCCATGTTGAATGTACTGTCGTTTCACATTATTATGACCTAGTATGTCTTTGTGCAGCACACACATCAGCTAAATGGGCTGGGAGTGACACTAATGTGATTCTGTAATTTCCTGGTAGGTTGACAACCGAGGTAATCTCTCTGATGCTCGGCTGGGTTCATGTCTGGAGAATTCAGTGGCCAGAGTAGTAATTGGAAGTCTTCGGCTATGTTCACATGGCTTATTTTGGGACGGTTTTCAGCCCGTAATTCGCGCTGTACTGCACGAATCATGGGTGAAATCCATCCCAGTAATTGCGGTAATCCACAGTTCTCATAGAGAACTATGGATTCCATCTCCTCTCCCCGCTCGCGAAATACGGCGAGCGGGGAGAAAGTGACATGTCAATTATCACGGCGGGATACATGCCAAGGATAATGTCTATGGGGCCGGCGAGCTGCCGGTCCTCCCGCCCCCGCTGCCGAGCACACGACGGAATTGCGGGCGAAATCTGTCCCGCAATTACGGCGTGAATAAGCCGTGTGAACATAGCCTTCGTCATACACTTCCAATCCATGTTGGACGTTTCTAGCCATGTGACAAGATTGTGTTGCTGGAAGATCCCATCTGCCCCAGGGAACATAATTGGTATTAATGGGTGTATGTGATCTGCAAAGATGGGTTCATACCCAAATTGGTTGAGAGTGCCTTCCACATGGAGGAGTGGACCCAGAGAATGCCATGAAAACAGACCATCACACTGCCACAACCAGGTTGTGTTCTGCCAGCAGTGGTTGCAGGGTGTTTGTTCTCTGATGTTTCTTGTCTGACACACGAACATCCACACTTTTGATTTAGCAAAAATATCACTCCTTTGAGAAGGCAAACCTTTTCCAAGCAGCTGAGGTCTAATTCTGATGCTGCCATGAAAATGTAAGCCTTTTCTGCCCATGCAACGTTGTCAGCATAGGTGTAGTGGTGGTCCATCTGCTTCAGTGCCCCATACAATGTAATATTCACTGAACTGTTAAACACACACCTATTAGCCCTCCCCCCCCTCCCGGTTCATTTTGGTGCTGAGCTGCTCCATTCTACCCTAGTTCCCCTCTGCAGCCAACATTCACCTCTACGATCAATAGCACATGGTACTTTGCGGTTTCCACGTTGCATTTCTGCAACGGTGCCATTTGTCCACTCTCGATACCCTTTCACCAGAGTAGCACGGTAACGGTTCACAAATTGCAGATTCTGATAATTTACCTCTTTTACCCTTGATAACAATGAGGAGTATATATGTGGACAGTCTATCTTATGTACCCGCCAAGCCAACTCATGGTGTCTTCTTTCATGAGCTGCAAACTGGCAATGTCAAAAGGAGGAAGTGGTCATAATAATGTGACTCGCCTGTGTATGAGTGAAGCATACAGTATGTTCTAAATCAGGGGTTCCCAAACTCCAGTCCTCACGCCCCACCAACAGGTCATGTTTTCAGGATATCCCACGGAATGCACTGACCATTAAATCGCCTGTGCAGCAGAATTAAATCACTTGTGCACTAAGGAAAGCCAGAAAACATGACCTGTTGGTGGGACGTGAGGACTGGAGTTTGGGAACCCCTGCTCTAAATGAAAGGTGTGATCCAGCTCCAACATAAAATGCAGTATTTATTTTAATCCGATTAAAACCTACAATTAAAGTTATGTTCACATGGCGCATAATGGTGTTTTAGAAGTATACACTGGCCAGGGTGCACTTCTAAAGCGCTCTCGGCCGGCCCTCATTCATGGCAGGTAATCATAGCACTAAATGAGAGCTATGATTTACTGTATTTGCGAGCCATACTTCAGACGCATTGCAATGCAATTATGCCCCGAACTACGGCCCGCAAGTACGCTTTGAGACATGCTGTGCTCAGAATGCATAAGCGTTTGTGTGTGCACATGTTTTATTATGATATAAATAAATATTGAGTTTTTTTGTTGGAGTTGGATCACACGTTTCATTTGAATAACTACTGCTTAAGGGGATGTGCACACGGCATGTTGCATACGTTTTTAAAATACGTAAATCGCACTGCATAAAACATATCCATGTGTACCACAAAGTGTGGTGTATATCTGGATACGTTTTCTGGACTGCAGAAACATACCCTATTGTTTTTATTAGCTTTAAAATGCATAAAATAAATCAAGAAGTGAGAGGTCACTACTTTGAACAGATCTGTAGAACGCAATACAATAAACGTATGTAAAATACGTATCGTCTGAACGATAAAACGTATTTTACATTGAAATCAATGAAAACTGAATGGAATGTTGTTAAATACGTATTTGGGTATGTGCCCTGTTTCCCCGAAAAGAAGACAGTGTCTTATATTAAGTTTTGCTTCTAAAGACGAGCGAAGACTTCTTTTTAGGGGATTTTTTTTTTCTATGAACAGTAATTCACATTTATTGTTGAACAAAACATCAATATGCATTAATATACTGTAGTAATTTCATCACAAACATCAGCATAAGCAGCCAAACTCTGAATTGCATAAAAAAAAAAAAGCACTATGTCTTATTTTCAGGGGGTGTCTTATTTTTGGGGAAGCAGGGTATCGCGGAACATAATCCCTACCCAAATACGTATTTAACAAAAGCCGTGTGAACATGCCCTAGCAGTCCTGCAGACAATGCATGCGTTATCAGAAACTATTATACAAGAGGTGAATTTGTTTGAAAAGAAACTGAACGTACAGTATGTTCTCTTGATTAATATGTCAAATGTGCAATCTCATTTGTATGATCAAGGGAACTGACTACATGGGAGAATTCTTATAATATATGCGAAAATGTTTATCACAAATTTTGCAAATTGGGGTATACAAAATAATTATCTTCAGTTTTTGCTATTCTATCATACTACACTGGGCCTCATTTATAAAAATTGTCTGAATAGTAAGATTGTCTTTGTTGCCTATAGCAACCAATTAGTGGTCGACGTTCATTTTTACAGAACCGTTTAAGAAATGAAAGCTGAGCTCTATTTGCTATGCATTCAAACTAGGCTATGGGTACACGCTTACAAAGCGAGGTCTACGTCCACCGCAAGAGAACTTACCCAGGCTCCGATTATTACGTAATAGCAGTTTCATAACCAATAATTAAACCCACCCGCAAGCCGCCGTGCACAAACATAATTCTACAGAACGCCATACATGATTAACCGAATTACAAATTCGGTATTCGCCGCATTAATGGTTGTGACTATACGTTTGTGCACTGCTGTGTTTTAATTATTGGAAATAAAGCTGCATCTCTTACGATTACCGGAGCCTGGAGTTCTTTGCGGTGCAGACCTCGCTTTGGTAACTGCACCCGAATATCCTGTTTGAAGCAGTGACAAGACCGCTTGGCCGGCGGAGACCGGGACGGAGAGTGACGGCAGCGTGGAAGCACGAAATGCATTATGGGACTTGCCCAGCAAAGTAGGTGAGCGTCTTTTTCTCTATTTGCTATGGGCAACCAAGTCAGCCTAAGGCTATGTTCACACGGCTTAAAATGGGCCGTATTGCGGTCCGTATTACGCGCCGAAGTGCGCCAATTACAGGCTGAAAACGGCCCATTCATTACGGTAATTCACAGTTCTCATAGAGAACTATGGATTACATCTCCTCTCCGAAGCCGCCGGGCGGGGAGATAATTGACATGTCACTTTCTAGCGGTGTATACGCGCCGCTAGCAGTGATTGTCTATGGGCCGGCGAAGTGTCGGCCCCCCGCTCCCACCCCCGTCCACACGGCGTAATTGTGGGGCGTAATTACGTCCCGCAAATAAGCAGTGTGAACATAGCCTAACAGTTTTGATAAATGAGGCCCAGTGTTCACACAGACAAAGACCAAAGGAAATATTTCCATACACACCATGTATATAAATACAATTTGGATTCTTTTACTAATGTTGGGGTACTAGTGCTGAGGAAGTTGATCCCACAGTGTAAATAATGGCAATAGTAGTGTTACCAGCAACCTCTCCGTAACCTTTGTTAACAAATTGTTTAATGCTCTATTTGCTGCTGGTTTTATCCCCTGAAGGACCAAATCCAGGTAAAAACTCCACCTGCTCTCATCTATCAGCATCTGCATTTTCATTCCAGCACGTGACATAAAACATGTCTATACTTGGTCGATACAGTCACCGCCATTTGTATGCATGGATCACTCCTTTCCAAGCTCTTTACAGACTTGACATCCATAGCATGAAGTTCTGGAATTTAAAACTGGTGTCCATTTTTGTTTCTTTGTGTCGGACGCTCGTCACAGTTATGTGGTGGTATTGCTGGGCTATTCTTCCATTTTGACACGGTCTCGAGTAGTAGGGAACATCACCTGAATGTCCAGGTATCAGGCAGCAATTATTTTGGGCTTGCTTGAGAGCACTCCTCCTTATACATAACGTATTTATTGTGAATGCTGGAGTATTGGGCAGTGAGGACGAGAATGATTCGGATGGCCTTTGCACTCCAGTCTTAGCTGTCGGTTTTAAGTCTTAGTTTTGTGGAAAAATTCATTGCGAAATGTTAGTAATGCCCTGTAGTCAATACACATTAATGGGGTATTCCCTATACAGACCTTATTGGCACATCCATAGGTTATGCCATAAGTGTTATAGATGTGATAGATGTGTATCCGATCTCGCATATCCATATTGAGAGCGGGGGTTCTTTGCCCCATTCTACCTCATGAGGTGGCCTCTGTGTCCTTGCCGTGAATAGACAAGGAGTTTGGAGAATGCTGTAGCGAGCAGTGCTTTTTACATTCACTTCCATAGAGAAACCAAGATGTGCTGCCCTCCTCTGGCTTATGCACTTATCCTTTGCATGTGCAATAAATGTCAGTAATGGGAATACCACTTTAAATAAGGGTGAAAATAAAACATAAGCAAGTGAATGCTATTGCTAATTGTTTCCAAGATTTAGGTATGATTCACACATTGGGGCAAATTAATACTGTATCTCTTAGGGTATGTTCACATGGTGTATTGCGGCGCGTACAGTACACGCCCCAATACACCGTGTGTTTTGGGAGTCGCACTGATCACCGCGTATTCCCAAAGCACAGGGGGGGCCGGCCCCATTGATATGCATTGTTTGCGGATCGTAATCGCCGCGAACAAGTGACATGTCAATACTACCCCCCGCGCGTACAATACAATTGTATTGTACGCAAGGGGGACACTGTGTAATCCTTACCGTAATTGCGGTGCGCATTTCGCAGCATATAAAGTGAAATACACGGCGAAATGCGCACTTAAATAAGCCGTGGGAACATACCCTTAGTGTAATGTTAGACTAGACAGACTTATAATGCGCCACATTTATCATTGTGTTGATGAATCTGGCACATGTTAGAATGGTCTAGCCTTTTAAGTGGCTTACTTTATGCCACCAACTGTTGCAAAATTTGACGCATGACATTGCACAATAAGCTATGCCCCTTTCAGTGAAAACACACTCTTTACCGAGACCACACCCCACTGTGGGTTTTTTCCTTGCTTTTTGTTCCTTTTTTTTAAAAAAAATAAAAAATGCATCAGAAACACGTGCAACAAAAACGTGTGGGATTTAATCAACACATTTCACTTGTTATAAACTTGAGCGAATTGTAAAAATGCATGTGTTATAAAAAAAAAACATGCATTTGTACTGCATGCATTTGTGAACTTTTTTAAGCAGGAAAAAATAAAATGCAATGGGCATTGGTTATCAAAACTGTCTAATAGTAAGATTGTCCTTGTTGATCAATGCAACCAATCGGAGCTGAGATTTTATTTTTTTATAAGCTGCGTAAAAAATTAAAGCTGACCTCCGCTTGGTTGCTATGGGCAACGACAACAGATTTACTGTTAAGACAATTTTGATAAATGAGGCCCAGTGTGGGAGCCCAGCCTTAGTCCTGAGATTTTTGCAAGGCTCTTCAGTGGGCTGAACTAGTGACGTCTTGTAATCTGTCCTATCTTTATCTGTTTAGCGTCCCATTCAGTCTTTTAGGTCCTTGTGGCGTTGTGCGGGTTAGTAAAAACGTATTCTGTGTATTCCCCAGAAACAACACCGCTGTGGATAGGGCTGAACTGTAGTAGAAAACGGCGGCGTTTGAAGAGTTCTCATTTCATAGCCCTTCATATCACATTGGTTTGCACTTTTATTAATATTGTCTGTAAATTTCAACTTGGACTCTTGTCATAGGGTGAAATGATAAATAATATTGAGAAGAATGTTGAAAATGCTGCTGATTACATTGAACATGCCAAAGAAGAAACCAAGAAGGCTATAAAATATCAGAGCAAATCACGCAGGGTAAGTTAATGACACCTTCTTTACTCAGAACACCCCATCACATTACAGCTCTCATTTTTCTTAATAATCATAAATAAGTGATCGCCTTCATTGTTTCATGTGACGAATTCTTGCTTGTTAAGAATTTTTCTATCTGTAATAAACTTTTTATGTTTTTTTTTTTTTGCTTACAGAAATGTTGGCTCATTGCCATGTTAGTGTTGGTGGTAATCTGCATAATTGCCTTGGTCATAGGTTTATCAGTTGGCCTCAGGTGAACCTTTGGTTGTCCTTTTGCTTAATTTCTTTATCTTGTTATACCATCAACTTGGTAATGGATATGTCCGATTCCTGTTTGTAGTACTAAGTTTATTTAAAGGGGAGTCCTTATCTATGCTTTATGTATTTGGTTCCATTTAAAGTTTATTTTTGGCAAACCAGGTTGATGGTATAAAAATTGAGCACTTCAGGTGTAGAGCACACTATATAAATGTCAGCACTGCTTGTTCACGGTGGATTGGGACAAATATGTGCACATCGCTCAGGTTACAACTTAACATTTGGATGGTGTCTGTCTTTGGGAGCCCATACTTGTTTGTGTTTCATTAATTTGAGGCTGAGAATTCCCACCTTTGGAGCTTTACCAAACACTGAAGGTAACCATACACCTTAAACAGCTGTTGGCTGAACACTATTCAGGGGAGAGCCATTATTCACGTCTTTTTCCCACCACACATACTTGCTTGGCTCTGCTAACAAGTATATATTAATTGGAGCGAACAGAATAAACTGCTGCCAGACTACTCTGGTCATGGCTTATCTCCCATAAGAACAAAGGGTCAAGTACATGGAAAAGACATGTGCAAGGCTCTTTTCCTCAGACTTTAGGGAGAGTCGGGAAGCCTCCATACACATTATGTGCATTGTGCATTTAATGTGTTTGGGCATATTAAAGAGGATGCTACAACTATAGTCTATCTTCTTGACTGGCGCTGTGCACTTGAATACAATGGGCATCATTTATCTCATCTGTTTAACAGTAAGACTCTTTGTTGCCCAGTGCAGCCAATCAAAGCTCAGCTTTCACTTTTTCACCGATCTAGAAAAAGAAAGCTAAGCTCAGATTGGTTGCTGTGGCTAAGTAAGGCAGCCTTACTGTTAGACAGCCTTGATAAATTAGGTCCCCCCCCCTCCAGGCTTCACAAGGAGTCCTTGTAACCAGAACACCTGCATTGGTGGAAACAGTTACGCATACAGCCCCCTAATATCATATAACGTGACATCTTGTCGTCGTGTCTAGCAGAGTGCATTTACATGTGTGTTATATGGGTGGGGGGAGTGAATCTAGCATTGCCCAGATCTTTCACATCAGAGCTGTAGAACACACAGGTTTGCTAATAGCTGCTATATTGATTTAGGTAATTCAGACCAATTGCAAAAGTGCTTATTTTTACTGTCCCCATCATTAGAGTTATAATCTTTGTAGCGTGAAAACCCCTTTAACTCTTCCTTAAAATATGTACTGTAACTTGAAGTACAACAAATAAAAGGGAAAGAAATAGTCATAAAACTTAACTTTTACTTAATGTAATGATAAAAAGTTCATAAGAACAGTAAGAATAGGTGTAGTCTCAATTGTCACCACAAAAGACCAATAAATAGTACAATAGTGTCAAGAGGTGGGATCGACACACAAAACCCTAGTAGACCATATGGGAAAAACTGCCACGGCCCTCACCCCATAAGGCCGTCCCTGTCCAGAACCTCACCCTCTTAAATAGGACACCCTAGATGTCCCAACATGTTTCGCTCTACCTCAAAAACAGATCTCATCAAGGGACAGGTAAGGGGTATAGAAAGGACCACGGGGAGAAAAAGTTGTCCAAAGTTAATGTACAACAGGTATGAATAGAAGGTGCAAGAGAGGCACCCTCAATACAACGAATGCAGAAAAGTATGGACTAGTATGCTACCTGTGGACTATAAGTAATAAACAAGCTCAGCAATTGTACAGGTTAAACCAATACAGCGTTACTGTCCTACAAAAAAGCCAGTTGTATGAAGGGGCCCATAACACGAGAAGGGTACCTGATGTGATAATGTTAGGCATCCCAGAGAGAGGCCACCTCCCAGGGATAGCTGCAAAAAGGCTTACCTTAACCAAAAGGTGCCTAAGTTATTGGCCCCCATACATAGACTGAAAGACTTATGGAGGACAGGACAAGCAATGGCCTAATGTGGCTGCTGCAGCTTATGGCAGGGTGCTCAGCGTACTTCTAAAACGCTTTGTGCCGGCTCCCATAGACTTTCACTCTCCGTGAGAGCTATGAATTACCGTATTTGTGGTCCGTACTTTTTTTTTTTTACTCAACAAATAAACCTTTTTAAATTTGAAGGGGTCCAATAATAGGTACATCTGAACAGAATAAGTTGTGCACACTTTCAGTACATTATTGACTACGGTAGAAAAGATACATACATATATTATAGAACATCACAGTATAATTAACCAGAGTACCCAAAAGTAATAATACAAAATGAACCCTACCCCCCTACAACAAACCGGGGAAAGTTAACAAAAAAATTTATCGTAGTCTTATCGTCGTCTAACGAACCCATGGGATAAATACCCCCATTTAGGCGGCAAAAGGTCAAAAAAAAAAAAATTAAACTATAAGCCTCCCCGTGCTGCACCCCAGGAAAGCCAGAGGAACGAAAAAAGGGCCCATCCCGGGACGCCGCCTCTCAAGGGGCCCAGAGACTCAAAACCCCAAGCCGGATAATCCAACTGTGCCAGAGGAGCTAAACCCACCGTCCCCAAATTTTATCGAATTTTCCCCCATTTGTTTCAAAGCCGATACAGCCATTTCTGAAGGGGAAACATCCCATTTGATTAGCCCCATCCACCACCACTGAAGGGGCCCCAAAAACAGCCAACCATTTTGCCATAGCCTTCCTTGCAAAGTAAAAATTTCCCTTTACAAAAAATACTTTGACGGGGTCCCAAAAAGCATCCGGGCCCGGGGTCCGAACAAACATCTTTGGGGCGGGGGGGGACTGGAAACCCATTGTACATTTAAAAAAAAAAGAATGACCTCGACCAAAATCCCAAACACCTTGGGAGGACCATTTTATTCATGAAGGACCTCGTCGGTTTGGCATTTAGGGCATTCGTCCACGTACCCTGTTTAAAAACTTACTCAATCTTGAGTTTTTAAATAAAGGCCCCTGTTACAATAAAAAATTTGGGAGTTCAACCTGTCGAAAAGATTGGCGAGCCCCAACTTAGGTGAGGCAATACATAATTCCCATTGGGGTCGTCGTCATCCCCCCCGGGTCCCCTTCCCCACCCCCCGAGTTGTCCCCGGTCCCCCCTTTTGGCAGAGAGAAGCGATAGAAATAAAGGATCAGGCGGGGCGGGGGGGAGAGGAGCAGGGGGGGCAACGGGAACTTATTAAATCCAACGTCCGTTAATCCAGCTGAAAAGTAATGCATGTTTTCCCCTAGGTAAGTAAATACTGAGCAGAGGGAAGCCCAAATTCACCCTGTAATTTGGGGAATGGTCTACCCCCTCCCTAGTAACAATTGAAAAACACCCCAAACCCCCCTGAAGCCCCAACAATCCTCGGGACATCAATTAGTGAAATTTTTTACAATGCCAAACCGGGGAAAAATAATCAATACCCTAAAAAAATTAAATAGTAAGCGCATTTTTTCCCAAACCATAAGGGCCCTGTCTTAAAATTTGGGGAAGTCGCGCACCTGCCCTCCGCAAAAGACATCCCACAGAAAAAGAGCGTGGGGATGAAAAATACCTATTACAAAAGGGGGGAACAATCAAAGCTTAAACCCAAAACCCTTTCAGCGGAGTCCCACCTAGCAATGAGACAACTATTTTGCTAAGTATTTAAAAATTTAATCCCCGGGAAGGCCTCCCCCCTTCGTCCACGGGGGCCGTTGAAATCAGCAGCTATGCGGTGTTGCGACCCTCCAATAAAAAAATCACAGTATGCCCCGTAATCGGAAGATCAGATTTTCGGAAAGGTAAAAGGGAGCCTGTTGGAGAACGTACAGTTTTTTGGACAAAGTGACATCTTAACCCAACTAATATTTGCCGCCGTTGAGAGATGCATCTTTTCCAAATTTTTAATTTGTTTTTGAAAGAAGTCGAAGGGAAGAATATTCCCTTAAAAATTTCCCGGGACTGACCTAGCCCTTTGTATTCCCCAAATATGTAATGGGAAGACCCCCAAACCAATGGCGACGCCACTGCCTGGCCGGGGGGGCCCGTTTGGGTTCAATGGGCAGAATTTTTAGATTTTCTCCCATTAATCACAATCCAAGAGAAAGACCCAAAATTCCCCAACCACTGCCAGGGGGGAATCCAAAAGTCATTCGGATCAACAATACAACGAGTGCATCAGCGTATAAGCTTTTTTTCACAGATAGCTGGGGTGGATGGCCCCTAATGGGGACTTGCCCTTACTTTGACTGCTAAGGGTTCCCCCCGCAAAAGCAAAAGCGGGGGAAATGGGAAAACCCTGCCTCGTCCACGAAACACTTAAATGGCTCTGAAACCCCCCCATTAACTGTTACCCCGGGGCCCGGGCCCTATAGACAACCGAAAACCCAACTGAAAAAGGAGGCCCCAAAAACCCAAAATTTTCTCCAGTGAAAGATAGGATGACCACCAAGGGAGTCAAAGGCTTTAGCACGTCTAAGAAACTAAAATCCTTGAGCCACTTCATGGTGGGGCCTGTGTTTAGAAAAAACAGTCCCTTAATTTCGGGCCCCGTCGACTTCCCGGGCATAAACCCCAAATTTGGGTTGCATTATGATAGATAAAATCCCTTTGTTCGCCGCCTACCCCAGTAATTTTGCCAGAATTTGATGTCGACTGGAGAAGGAGATGGGATTTTAAGACCACAAAAAGCAGGGCCCTTACCTGGTTTTGGGGAGGACTACGATATGGCTTCGTACATGGATAAGGGGAAACCGAGTCCCGGAGGGCCGCCATATCCCAAAGCAGCGGGGGGAAAAAATGAGTCCCCTAAATTTTCCCTTAAAAAACTCGTTGGGAGTCCGTCCTCCCCGGCGATTTGGATGGCTAAAAACAATGGATGGAATCCAGTATTTTTGTTCAGTAAGGGGGATGTCTAAAATTCTCTATCCTCTTCGACAGAAAAGGGAGGGCAAGCTCCGATAGTTTCCCAAATCTCCGACATGGAGACCGGTCTTAGGGGAATTAATTTTGGTAGTATCCCGGGGAACTGCCCAAAAAATTTCCAGGGGGTTTCCCGGGGTCGGGCCCCCATTGAGAGATCGCCCCCTGGATCACCGGAGGTTCGGACTCCCCCTGCCATACATGCAACGTTGCCGCATTTTTCCCCCCTCTCAAAGTAGGATTCCCGGCTAAAAAGTTTTCTTTTGGGTTTTGGAATGGGGGCAGGTCTGGTAAACCCGGGCCCAAAACCATTCCCCTTTGGTCTCATTAGGGGACCCCTGATGCCGCCGCTCCGCCCCCGTTACTCTCTGCCAACTGCAGTCCCGGGTGGCCATCCCCCCTTTTCGGGGTCCCCAAATGGCGGATTTTTAAAATCCCCCCACGGGGCCCTTAAAGGTGTCCCATTCACTGCAATCGACCCCGACCCGCATTCTCCTGAAAAAAATAGGCCCATTTTCGAGAAAGTACACTGTTGGAAGAATTTGTAGCCAGAAGGGGTTCAAAACGCCACCTTACCTAGGGGATGTTTTCCAGTTTCAGAAGAGTGAAAACCCGGGAGATCGGAAGGGAAACCTGGCAAGGTAGTGTACGGCTCGACAATGGAAGGGGGGACCTTGAACCACATAAGATCAATTCAGATAGCGCTTTAAATTGCGAAGTGAACCCAGAGTACTGCGTGCTGTTGGTTTTTAGAGCGCCGGGCGTAAAACAACCCAAAGTCAAGAGTGGGGATAAAGGGACGAGGGAAGCGATCCACGGGGCCACCCAAAAAGGGGTTAAAACGGTCGGGGCCGCCCCTATCCCACTACATTTGAAGCCCCCAAGCCAAACTAGGCAGGGCAGGTAGGGGGCCATTTCCAAGATTTCCCTTATTACATCGATGAATATGGGGGGGGAATGTAGACTCCAATTATACAAAAGGGACATGAAAAGAAACAAATTAAAACAATATCCTTCCCCCGGTCATCTTTTACGCTCTCGTAAGACTGGGGAAACTACCCGGCGGCCGATAAAAATAAGCCTCCCCCCGCACAGTTTTTTTTAAAGGGCGAGTGAAAAGACCACCTATCCAGGGGACAAGTAATTGTAAATTTTTGGGGCCCTTGAGTCTCCCGGGGCACACGTATCGCATTTTCTGACTTTTAAGTATTTAAAGCCCGGGCCCCTTGGGTGCGGTCGTTTATCCCCGGACTTCCCCGTCATAATGAAATATTTTTTTCGCCATATTAACCCAAAAAAAGGGGGGTAACCGGATTTTTCTAGATCCATGCCAGGGAGTATAGAGATTTTACCCAAGGCACAAAATGCGGGGGACTGCTATTTACTAAGACATACTTTCTTTAAAAAATGTTGTGGGGAAAAAAAAAAACCCCAACCCAACCCCCCCGCCCCCTAATTGTTATCCAAAACGAAGCTTGGATCCCCTAACAGCCCTAATCAAAAGAATACCCAAATGGGTAATTAACTATAAGGGAAGTAAAACCTACAAACAAAGTTAAAGAATCGGGGTTCCCCCAGATCCGCCGTAGCGGAGAGTAAGACCCCAAAACATCTCGAGGACATTCAATAGTAAAACCCGCATCATGTAGTGAATAGATGCCATTGGAACATTCTAAGGAAAGGATACCTTATACACCCAGCATAAAGGGGGGTGAGAAATAAAGGGAAAAGAAGAAGTATTGGTTAAGAGAGGGAAAACAGAGGGAGAAAGGAGAAAAAAAAAAGGGGAGAGGGGAGGGGGGGGGGGGAGGGGAAAAGGGATGAGAGGGGGGGGGAGGGGGAGGGGGAGTGGGGAAAAAGGGATAAGAGAGGAGGGGAGGGGGGGAAGGGGGGGAGGGGGGGAAAAAGGGAAAGGGATAAGAAAGAGGGGAAAGGGGGAAAAAAGAGAGGGGGGGGGGGAGAACGGAATAGGAAGTTCAAAAAGAATGAAGGCGGAACCCCCCGTCAGTCCCGGCAAAATCGCGTGATAAAACAATGGAACTGACAACGTAAATTGGCCGTTTGAGAGGGCAAAAACCCTGTGGTTGGGGCGAAACCCCCCCGCTTTGGGACGAGATTTTTAACCATCAATGGTTTCTTTTTTGGGCGCTGTTAAAGAAGTAGGGTCTTGTTGTCCGCCATAACTTTAGTCGGGGAATAACAAAAGCATATTTTAGTTCCGCTCCCCCAACTTTTGCTAGCTCAGGGAAAAAGGCCCTCTTCTTCGGACCCCCACCGAAAAATCCGGTTTTCCAGAACTTTAGAGTTGCCAATGGTAGGGGGCCCCGTTCTCTAAAGAGGGGAGGATGCGTCTCGTCCCCGTAGTTTAGAAAACTTTGCAAAAAATGGCGAGGGGGGGTCTCCGGAGGGGGGGGGTCGGCAGGGCCGGGGGCCTCTCTCCACTGCGAACATGACTGAGAATTTGTCTCTGCCATAGGACGGACCAAATATTCTCCAAATGGATCCGGAGCGGGTCCCCCCGACCCCCAGGAAGACCAATGAAGCGTAGGTTTCATC
Organism: Phyllomedusa bahiana; assembly: GCA_025379985.1. Lineage (NCBI taxonomy): Eukaryota > Metazoa > Chordata > Amphibia > Anura > Hylidae > Phyllomedusa > Phyllomedusa bahiana. Next base: position 34,953 of record JAODAL010020860.1, on the reverse strand, counting down.
TTCCCCAGCCTGTTCTCCTGGGCATCCAGGTGCTGGTGCAGCTTGGGAAATTTCCTCTCGGCTTCCTCGACCCGCTTGACAGGGGGGCGTTTTTGGGCCTAAGGGTGCTGACTCTGTTTTCCACCTCCGTTACCCGCTCCCGAGTCTTCTGAGCATCTGACGCAACAGAAGATGCCCCCTTTTTTTCTTCTTTTCTGGACTCAGGGTAGTTGACAGGAATTATGGCGGCGAGGCTTTTAAAAAGGCTCTGAGCTCAAGGTTCCGATCCAGTCCCCCTGCTCCTGTTTTAGCCAACCCTACAGGACGGATCCGTGCCCCCCCCTTAGTGTTCAATGCTCGCCCAAATTTTCTATTTCCTCCCTGGTTTGAGTGCAGGCTTGGGGAGGGGCCATTGAAAAAAACAAATTGAGGCAGTGGCACTTTTTCCCCCCCAAAATAAGAGATCAGCGAACTATTGCTAGGGGGTAGATGCACAATGGGGATCCCTTACTTAACAAAGGTTGTCCATTTAAAATTTTTACCACACAGAGGGATTTTCCTGTTATCGCAAAACGACAGGTACCTGCTAGTTACACACAGGGGCCCTGGGGGGTGTGGTGGCAGCTTTTTTGGGGTGCACTTGCCCGGGTTTAAATTAGATTTCTCAAGCCCCGCAGGAAATGCAAGTAACTACTGGGGTTGTAATAAAAGAGTTCAGATTTCACTTCCCAGGATGAACACAGGGAGGGGACATGGACTACAAAACTACACAGCACACTGTTGAAGTGGCCAGGGGTTGATACACCGTACATAAAGAAATTTAAAAAACTCCTAATCTGCTCAGTGATCAAATATAGATGGCAGCGCCTGGAAATCCACCCCGTTGCAGGGAACGGGATATGTACTTTCAGTTCGTAGTGGGCGTTTTGGCCCCTCACTGTCATCCACGGTCTCCTCCTTTCCCCCCACTCCTCCACCGGGGACTCCACCCCCGCGATGGGTGCGCGCTGAAAAGCACGGTGCCGCGTCAGCAGAGGGGCAAACCACCTACAAGGGGACCGCGGGAGCAACGGGACCCCGGGGCGTAGCTGCAGTCCCAAGCAGATTCGTTGCCTGCCGCTGGGGCTCTTGCGGGGGGTTTTTGGGGCGTCCCCAGCAGCGCTACGATACTTTTTGCACCCCGGGAGGAACCGCACAGCCTCCCCACACAAGATGGCGGACCTCTCCCCAGTTTAATCGGGGAGGCCCACGCGCCTCCACTACCCCTCGCCCCGGTCGCGCGATTTCCTGCGCTCTAAATCCCCCGGGGCAGCCGTCCAAAACCCCCCTTCCCCCCCAGCACGGGCCCGGGGGGAAAAAACCCCAAAGCCACGAGGTCCGCAAGATGGCGGTTCTGCTCCCCGCGCTCAGCCCCGGGGCCCGCCAAATCCCGCCCAAATGCCCCGGGTCCAGCCCCCGATCGCTCTCCGGGGCCCACTGCCCTGTCCCCCCCAGCAGACAGGGTTTGGGTTTTGAACAGGATAAAACGGATAGGCCGGATAAGGCTAGGTAGAAGCAGGAGCTCTTCTCCCTTCAACAGCTAGGCCACGCCCCCTTGTGGTCCGTACTTCAGGCGTATTACAGCGCAATCACGTCCCGAAATACGGACTGCAAATACGACATGTGATCATACCATTAAGCAGCCTTTTTTTCTTATTGATTTAGATGTTTTTTGACACAAAATGTGACAAATTTCTAATGGTGAAGTTTGTTATTACGGTCTTACAGTTAAAGAAGCAGGTACACAAGATGCACAGAGACTGGATCAAAGTTACTACGAGGGTGTATGATGTGCAATACGTTTGGCACGTCTTAGACACCTTTCTCTTCCACACGCCACGTCGTGGCTGTCGTTCTTTCCACCAATATTTGCAGCCAAAAAAGATGCCCCTTGCCAATAATCTGCCCCTTGGTACAATTGGAACACTTTTTTCCTCTTTCAAAATCTGTTTCCAGCCAAGAAGAAATCATGACACCTTATAAATTAACTATTTGGTCAAATGCATAGTTACACACAGACCTACATACTGGTGAATGGTTTTGTGAGTGCTTCCTGTTACTGCTGGTGACTGGTTCACATCTGTATATGTAAGAATCACAACTTTTGTATCTTTATATCTGCATTTTCTTCTACCCGTTGTCCTATCTGTTGTCAATGAGCGAATTGCAGTTTATTTAGCAAGCAGACTGTGGTTAACTTAATATATAGGTCCCAAATAGATATCTACATGTTCAGGGCTGAAACAAGCAACATAATAAGATGTTTGTTACATACCTCCAGATTTCCAGTGAAGACCAGAAGTGTTACCCTTTAAAAATGGTTGGCTCTTATGATATAAAGGTTATTTTTTGGGGGATCAGACTCGTCAGACTAGTGTTTATACACAGTCAAGTAGGTTTTATTATACCACTTCCTACTTTCAATGTTGGCAGCACGCAGCTCTTGAAGGAAGTCGCATGTCATAAAAGGGGGTTTAAGGGGTTATTAAGGTGTGGATAAGTGCCCCCCAACCCCTTTTTTACGGTCAGGGAAAAAAAGGGGGTTTGCTAAAAGGGAGGATTATTTGTTTTCCCCGGGGCCAGGTGAGTTTTTCTGAAACTGCGCATTTGTACTGTTCAAATGCTGCGTGGTAAATTGGTATTGTGAGGGGTAAAAGGCCCTTTGGAATAAGCGGCTTTGGACTATGGGGAGACTAAATGTCAGTGGAAGGTGACAAGGGGGCTTTGGGGGAGCACTCACTGGAAAAATGAAACGGCGAAGAGACTTAACCCCCTTAATGACGCCCATGTCTTTTGACGTTGGCTTCTGCAGGGGGTTCTCTACAGCAACGTCTTTTGGGTCACTGCAACATCGAAGTTTGCGGTGCCCGCACCAAGTGCGCACGGGTGCCGCAAACCCGATGTCGCACGAGCCCATATATTATACACCCCAAAAAGCTGGGGTTTTTTTCTGGGTGATGGGATTTTACAGTAAGAAAATGCGACATGTCACATGGCTAAAAAAAAAAAAAAGTCGTACACTGATTTGAAGACCATAACCAAGCCTTTCAATGCTAAAACCCGGCCCCCTAATTCTCCGACAAAACCCAATTTTGGGATCTGTGGATCCTCCTCCATGCACCCTCCAGAAGCTGTGGGATGCAATCGGCATGGCTCCAGATTCCTGTAACAACCTACCAAGACCTTACTTAGTCACTCCCAACTTGTCTAGCTGCTGTCTTGACCGTGCTGCACCTGGCAGTTACTCTGGATACCAGGTTATAATAATGTGACTCAGCCATGTATTTGTGGTGTTTAACTCCTTAACAACATTTCAGGTCGTTCATCTGCAGTGACGTCTTTTGGTGTTGCTGCAGACTTCGGAGTTTGCTGCTCCGGGCGCTGCAGCAGCGCTGAAATCAGGGGTGTACTACACAGCCCTGTTCCCAGCGCAGCTCCTGCAAGCACCGGGGAGTGGGGGAAACCTCCGCTCCCCGGTGTTTTAACCCTTTCATTGCTGCAGTTCATCACTGCAGCGCAATCAAAGGGTTTCCCTGCTCTGTTGGGTGATCGGAACACCCCATGACCCAACAGAGCCCAGGGAACGGCTGCGTAGTCAGCCCTGGGGACCTAGAGTGGCCCCAGAGCTGTCTAACAAGCCAGCAATCAGGACAGACTGTGTGTGCTGTCCTGATCACTGCCTGTGTCAGACTGACACAGATTATAATGTATTGGCATATATGAATATGCCGATACATTACTAAGTGTAGTAAAAAAAAAAAAAAAAAAAAAAAGGTAAAACCGTTCTCCCTTCATGGGATTTAAAAAAAAAAAGTTAAAAACAGTGTAAAAAAAAAGGTAACACAAAAAGTGTAAAAAAGTAAATATTAAAATAAAATATTTAATAAAAACATAATTGTGCATACATTAAACACAAAAATAAACCTACACATATTAAGTATCCACACGACCATAATAACCTGTAGAATTAATCTAACAAGTTATTAAGTGTGAAATGTGTATGGTGTAAAAAAAAAAAAAAAATTGAAAAAAAAATTCTGCAATTATTTATAAGTGAACTTAAACTATTCCAACATAAAGTACAACTTGTCTCGAATAAAACGAGGCCTCATCCAACTGCGTCATTGAAAAAAATCAAAAAGTTACAACTGTTGTAACACAAGGAGGCAAAAACTAAAAAAATGTTCTGGTCATGAACTACTTTTCAGGCGTTTGGCTTAAGGGTTTAAAGGACTTTTCTGACTACAGGAAAAGTCTCCATGGCCGTCCACCACTAGAAAAGAATCGGCACTGATATAGTTGCCTTTTTAATGTTTTCCTTTTAATTTTCCACTGCTTTATACTTTACATTCTTCCTATCACTACTGTGTGGACACAGTCAAACACAAAAGATGCAGCAGTACTCTAAGGCATACACAAATGTATTCTGTATATGGATTACTTGGAATTGAACCACTGCTATGTTTACTTATAAATGTAGGGTGCTAGATGCACATCTACCACAAAAAGGGTGACTCCATACCGATGGTTCCCCACCTGAAACAGACTAGCCTTTATCATGGGCCTGGGTCTATAAAATATGTTGCAGGTAGTTATGGTTCTGCTCAGTTCTTCTTTAATAAAACAGTCTTTGATAGCTAAGTGGTGTGCATGACCGGAATGGAGGCAGTCTCTGTACCTCAATGTGCAATGCAAAAAAAAAACAAGTCATTCAGCACCTAAGAAAGGGAAATGCAGTAAAAAAAATGAAACCGACAAAAGATGCAGCAGTACTTTTGAGTGCTAAGACTGCAAAGATATAGAAAATGCATTGTGCTCACCATTCTGTTTGTTTGACTCGACCAACAGCAGACAATAATCCCCGTAGTGTGCTACAAGGTACAACTACCCTTAGGCATTTACGACTATTAAAGGGGTTGTCTTGAAATGGAAAGTAGCCTCAAAGGGGCTATCCTGTCCTGTGGGGGTTCAAATTATCTTAAAAATAACAAAGGGTGCACCGAGAAAACAAATCACAACATGCCTTGCTGCTATGAAAGTGCTTTCTGCTTTATTCACAAAATGGCTTTTTTTATACCTTTGCAAATTAGTAGATAAGGAGCATCACATGTACCTGGCTGTGAGGGTCTATTGGCACGTCCTTATCTCTAGACCCCTCTTCACAGCTCTGGAATGCTTTGGACACAGGGTGTAACTTCTGAATAGGCGCCATCTTTGATTACACGACGATGTCTACAAACTACTACAGGCGGCCATTTTGTTTAACACATTAATGACAAAGGATATACCTACAGCTTTTACATGCTGTACTATATAGGTATGTGCCTATTATATATATGTATATGTGAGGTGTATATTAACTAATACATTAAAATAGAGACACAAAGGATCACGCATATATATAACCTTTGTTCCCATCCTCAACAGTCCCCTCTTGAGACTTTTGACTCACTTTAATCTTTCACTATCCTCTTTCCCTATTCTGTCTTTTTACGGAAGTGCCTCGCCCCGACAAGGGCGGTCCCGCAAACCCTGGTACGCCCTAGCTCACCCTACACTTCTATGGTCTAATTCTTTGATGAAGCATGCGGTTGCAGAGGGGAGTAGATGACTTTCCGGAGCACTTCTGATGTCAATGGTCTCTCATGGAATAGTGTCTTAATGTCCACATCATCATAGGTGTCAGGCTTGGACAGCTGAAGGCTGTGGTTTAGTGTCGCTGTCAATCATAGAGGCCAGGCCGTGGGACAACTGTTTCATGATAAGGGGAGTAGTCTGGTCCACAGCTTTCACAAAATAGTTTTCCTCAAACAAGGGAGAACACAACAGACAGTTAGAGCAAGAATTAGCAACACAATCAATATGGCAATACCTATGTGGGCAAGCATTCCTGCCAACCCTTAAACCATGAAGTGAACCACTGTTCCCAGGGTTTAATCTAGCCTGAGTTACACTTTAATTCTTCTGAGAGATTATCTAGCTTTCTAATGGCCACAGTGACCTTCCCATTCGGTCCTGTATTATCTGGGATAAAATTACAGCAGGTTTCTCCTGATTGGCTGGACAGTGATTATCGGTAGCAGTGATTTAAACCCAGTGGCCACTTGGTCCCTTGCCTTAAACTCATCAGGGACCCCCCTTGGGCCTCCTATAGCATCGATATACACATGGGGGTCAAAGCTGCCCTTTGGGGAGGCTTTCCTTCTCCTCCTGGCTCTGATTGTGTCACTATCTTCTGACCCCTCACTCAATATATGGACTCCCAGGACATATATAACTCCATCAGTCTCCTGAGGGTCTTCAATAGCTAGCGTTAGGGACATGTTTTCTCCTGGTACCTCCTATTCTCGACAGGTTCCAGTCTTTGTAAACCTCATCCTACTGTGTAGGGGTTTCCCCTGTTTGTCTTTCCTCTTTAAGGCAGTCTGTTGTCTATACCCCCCAGTCTTTCCCTGTGTTCCAACCCACAGCACCCCAGTAATAGCAAGTTGTCCCCCAGTACTCCTCCGTCACACACCAATATATGCATGGGTTCTGACCAAGAGTTAAAGCAACATAACCACTTAACATCAGTAAACACAGCATCTGCCTCATCTCCGGGGGGCTGGAGCGATTCTTGCAGTGCGAAGCGTGGATCCAGTTGGGCTTTTCCTGCCACCTTGACAGATGGGGGTCGTGGTCAGCAGGACTTTGTACGAGCCCTCAAACCTCGGCTCTAGGGTTTTACACACAAACTTCTTCACGTAGACTCGGTCTCCAGGCTGTAGCTTATAAGCAGCAACGGCTGCGTCTGGTTCTGGTATGGAAAACTCTAGAATGCATTAGTGACAACTCTTTAACCACTGCAGTCACATAAGAGGTCATAGCATCGCTTTGTAGCTACAACTGCTGAGGGAAATATGCACCTAGCCTCGGGGCACTGCCTAACAGGATCCCATAGGGAAGGAGAGCTAACTATCCCCGGGGCGTGTGCCTGACTCTAACCAAGCTATGGGCAGGCTGTCTGGCCAGGGCATGCCGGTTTTTTTTGGGCCACTTAAGCATCCGTGCTTTCAGAGTCCCGTTCCATGTGCCCATTGAACTACAGCTGGGTATAGTGCCCGTGGCATGCAGGGCCGCCTCCCTACTCCATATAGCCCGTCTTCTTCGTTCTTCTTGGCTCCCTTCTTTTTCCAGCTTTCCTTTTCTTCCAATGGAGCTTGTTCCTGCATCTTGGCCAGCAATCTCCTTGCAGGTTGGGTGCAAGTTTCCTCCTCTTGCACCACTGACAGCTGACTTGCTTCCCCTTTCTCACCTCCTGCGGCCTGTTTGGCTGCTTGGTCAGCCAAATGGTTTCGTCTTCTGTATTCAGCTTCCCATGTGCCTTGATTTTCAGTATAGCCACTGTCCGTGGCAGCAGCAGTGCATCCATCAGAACCTGAATGGCTTGTCCATGTTTCACTGTGGTTCCTGCAGCAGTGAGAAATCCTTGTTCTTTCCAAATAGTTCCACAGTCATGGCCGACCCTGAAAGCGTATCTTGAGTCCGTATATATGTTGGCCATTTTGCCCTCTGCCAAACGTCATGCTGCCCTCTTCTTGGGCTGACTTATGCAATGGCAGACTTCTTGCTCCAAACACTGCGGCGTGTGATGTGCTCACGGCATATCCCGTGTGAAATCGTCCTGCACTGTCTGCAAATCTGGATCCATCCACAAAAAGAACCATATCCGGGTTCAAGTGAAAGGTCAACATCTTCATGATTTCTAGGCAATCATGGCTTTCTTCACGTGCACTGGATTCTTCTGATTCCTCTTCATCCTCGTTCCCCCCTTGAGGAAGGGGAAGTAATGTGGCTGGATGAAGAACACAACAGCGCAGAAGAGTGACGTTATCCGGCAGGAGGAAAGAACACTGAAGCCTGAATGCTGTGCTGATGAGAGAAGTCGTGGTTGAGAATGGCGGAGATGCCCAGTGGAGCCAAAAGGGAAAGAGGGAGTGTCCACTACAATATCCGCTGTTTTATCCAGCAGCACTTGGGCTGCAAATACAGCTTGTAAACTGGAAGGTCCTCCCCTTGCAGCTGGGTCCAGTCTTGCAGAGTAGTCTCCAACTGGTCTGTTTCGGCCTGCATGGGCCTGTGCTAGAACTCTCAGGGCATGTCCTTCCCTTTCCGATATAAAGAGCTTGAAGGTCTTCTGGTAGTCCGAGATGCCTAGCGCAGGAGCACTGGCAATAGCTTTTCTTCAGCTTCTGGAAGGACTCTAAGCATCTTCATCAAGGTGGAAGGGAGTTGTCTTCAATGCCTCATACCAGAATTTGCACGAGAGTGGATATCCCTGTCCTATGGATGTTGGGCTTCAGAAATAGGACAGAAATCAGGAGCAGGGTTTGAGTATCTAGCTTGTAGTGTTCTCCTCTTCTTGTTTTGCGGGGGCCAGTGTCCTGCTCTGTTGCAGTTCAAGCAAGTAAGCGGTGGTCTTGGCTTGTAGGCTCCAGGGTCCTCGCATACGTCGGCCACCATCACAGGAACAGGCCTTGATCCCACATGTCCCGCAGGCAGATTATTCTCGATGCCTTTTGCAACTAGAAGCACCACATCTGTTGGTAGAGTCTTGTACTCAGGCCGAACCATCTTCAACTGCTTCTTGATGGGTTCCAGCAGGCCATCCACAAAAGCACTGGTCAGCATCCGAGCATGTGGCTTCTAAAACAGAGGAGAATCCCAGATCAGAGAACATCTGAGACATCGGTGCACGGTATTCCTCCTAATGTTGGTTGATGTCATTCAGCGTCAGCTGTTCACAACATTACACTCTGGAGGCAGCAGTGATCTCATCCATATCTGACGGCTTGATGAGGGAGTCAGCCACAAGGGACCCGTCTGAATCCCCTGCTTTAACGTCCGACAAGGACCATGAATCTTTCTAAGTGTCTGTGTAGTTCTTCAGACCTGGACTATCTTCCTGTAATGGGCATTTGGTTGTTTTTTCAGGGTCTGATAATTCACCTGTTAAGACAACACTTGACTCGGTGGGAATGTAACAAAAATTGTTTTGGGCCTTCGCACCCCCCCCCCTTGCAGTGAGGCCTGTGAGATCAGGGGGTCTGCCGTATTCAATTCCTGAGCCCTCTCCACTGGTCAGCTGACTGGTCCTCCAGTGTCCTTCCCGGGGTGTGCTGTGCAGTGGGCCAGCTGGTGTGCTTCCTGCAGCAGCAAGCAGACTATTTGCCCTGACATGTCATATGAGCTCAGCTGCTCGTTCTTCCTCCTATTTTGTCATCCTCATGCTGTTAGAACCTGCTCCCACTGTATCTTCTGCTCCCAGTACCATAAGGTTCTTCACTGGAGGGCTGGCTGGGTCTGGCCGCCATATATCCCCGGTATCTGCTTCCATAATTGGACATACAGTGCTATTTGCCACCATTTTTGGGCCCGGATAGTGGAAGTGATGACCCCGGAAGGGGAGGGCATTACCCCAGAAGGAAGAGGATGTGACATCCTAATGGGAGCAGTAGGCGGGGCTGGCATAGGAAGTGACATGGAAGGGGTGGGGGACGGGGACTAAAGGTTCAGGTAGTCGGGGTGTACTGGGCAGGGCTGGAGCTGTAGGTGTGGTTACAGGGGGCAGGGTGACTTGTGTCACAGGTGGGCTGTTTCTGGGGCGTGGTTCCCTATTGTTGCAGCAGTTCTGTCTACACCCCTAACTTTGCTCTCCACCCCAAAGACAAGTTCCTCCACCATTAGGCCCCGTTCACACGGCTTATTCACGCCGGATTGCGCTCGCAATTCCGACGTGAATAAGGGGGGTGGGCGGAGCAACGGCGGGGGAGCAGCCCGCCGGCCCCCATAAAACAATGCCCTTAAACTACGGCGGGTCCGCGCCGTAAATAATGTGCATGTCACTTTCTTTCCCCCGCCCGGGGGATTCGCCGAGCGGGTAGGAGCGACGGGAAACCACTGTTCTCTATTTAGAGCAGTGGATTACCGTAATTACTGCGACGGATTGGCGTCGTACTGCAGCGCAAATCCGGCGCGGAGTACGGCGCCAGTCCGTGCCGAAATAAGCCGTGTGAACACGGCCTTTCAGGGCGTCGGCACAGTATTCACACTTTCCTTTGTTTCAGAAACTTCTCCTGGGGGATGATACACAGGCAGCTGCACCCTTCTTTATGAATCCATCTAGTTACACTGTACCAGGATTCAGCCATCAACAAAACATTCCAAGATCCTTCAATCCTCCTTCTTTCTGTATCGACCCTCAGACATTTCCATAACTTTATCACGAATGCTTTCTGAGGTCTTAAATCACGCTTCAGCTACTTGCAAATTCTTCTGGCTACTTCACTTCTTCCTTTCTGATTCTTCCTATCGACAATGAGACTCTTATCTAACATTCTTAATTCCCTCTAAAACCAGCAGATGGCGCTGTGCACTAAACTCACATACCAAAACTTCTTTGTAGTTCTTTGTTTCTACAATCACATGCTTACATTTACAGGACATAGACACAACAAAACATCGTATTGAATGTTATAGAAACCGATTTCATGCACGCTGTCTCAGCTTTCCTCTACACCAAGGAAAGCCTGAATTCATGATTCCACCATCAAATGAATTCTCAATTTTATCACAAGATGCTTTTTTTTTTTTTTTCCCTTAAGCCAGCTGACCAGTCCACCGCTCCACCGCCGGGACTTAGAACTCCCCTGTTACTCCCAGGGGGGATTCTCAAAACCACAAAGCATTTAAAGCTCTGTTCTCAGCTGCCTTAACACCTTGCGTCCCAGCTCTGCTTTTAATCAGTTCCAAAACATTCAAAACACATAAAAACAGAAAATCCCACAAAAGGGGTTAATTTGACAGGTCACATTTCAATAGCATGGGCCACTGGTTGCCTGTCAGCGCGACCTAACAATTAACGATGAACATTACTACAGCAGCCACTAGACAAAACGATCTGCTCGGATAAGCAAAAATATGAACTCTACTTAACCCGGACAGATATTCAGAAGAGTGATGGCCTTTATCTTCATCTGCGTCTGCCAGTAGAAGCTGTACCAGTTCAGTTTTCGGATAATCACTCCGACCCACGCCCATGCCCCACGTTACAAGGCGACATCTGAAAAAGGAAGTAGCCTCAAAGGGGCTATCCATGTCCTTGTGGGGTTCAAATTATCTTAAAAATAACAAAAAGGGGGCACCGAGAAAAACAAATCACAACATGCCTTGCTGCTATGAAAGTGCTTTCTTCTTTATTTACAAAATTTTGGCTTTTTTTTTTTATACCTTTGCAAATTAGTATATAAGAAGCACCACATGTACCTGGCTGTGAGGGTCTATTGGCATATCCTTATCTCTAGACCCCTCCACACAGCTCTGAAAGCTTTGTACACAGGGTGGGAATTCGAATAGGCCCATCTTTGATTACACGACGATGTCTACAAACTACTAACAGGCGGCCATTTGTTTAACACATTAATGACAAAGGATATACCTACAGCTTTACATGCTGTTAAATATATAGGTATTGCATATTATATATATGTATTATTATAAGTATATGTGAGGTATATAATAACTAATACATTAAAATAGAGAAAACAAAGGATCACGCAAAATAAAAACCTTTGTTCCCATCCACAACAGTCTCACTACATTGATTTTTAACTCAGTCCTGGCTTCTTGGTTTCATTTTGAATTCAAGGGCGTGTTTACTGGCTTTTACTAGGCTGCAGTAGAAGCCAGGTTTGTAGCTAAAGCAACCCATGTTGGCAGCCTATCATAAGAGATTGAACAGGTCTGTAGCTATAGTGACCCCAGGAGCTGATACAGCCCATACAAGAGGGGATATCTCAGAATAGGTTGGACACTATTAATGGACATATATTGCAAAGTGGCTTGTCTTTGCAAGATCTTTAAAATCCTTGTAGTGAGACAACCCCTTTAAGTCCTTGTTCACATCATAAGCCTGAAATGTGTAGTTGCACATTTTTCTGTAGACTTTTTGTGAAATATTTTTCAAAAGTTATGAAGAATTGTTTTAAATGGAGTGCTGGATTGCAAACGTGTACCTGGATTGAACACATGGATGCAGTCATGGTGACATTTCACTCATAGTAATGCAAAATTCCACAACACTGTGACCATTATGATTTTGTGAGTACTTGACCAAGTACATATCATCCCATCACAGAGTAAGTACTGGGGCAGTGGAGAACCCTAGAGGCCCAGTGGAACAAAGCAAAAGCTAAAAGGCAGGTATATGACAGTTTATAATTTTTTAACTCGAGAGAGCTATGGATTACGCATGGTCCCCCCGCGTGTAAAATACGATTGTATTGTACGCGGGGGGAGAACAGTCACAATAACATTTTCTTACTTGGATCAGGGATTTTAAAATACTATAGTGAGTAGAATGTGTGCTGCGTTATATGTTCTATGTACGTTATATGTTTGATCAAGAAACATCCTGTGTTTCTTGATCAAATATATTATGGTTTCTACCCCTTCCCAGACTGCACTTAGGCCACATTCACACATCAGGGATTCTTTTGGTTTCCCTTAGGGTTGTTCACGCGACTTATTTAGCCCGTTTTTTCCGTGTAGCGTTAGTACGCGCTTAATGGTTCTGAAAATTAGGTAATTAAATAGATCTAAGAGAGTATGGATTACGCATGGTCCCCCCGCGTGTAAAATACGATTGTATTGTACGCGCGGGGGGAGAATTAACATGTCAATTGTTAGCGGCGAACACATGCCGCTGACCATGCATGGCAATGGGGCCGCTTCCCCGTGCTTTGGAATTATGCACTGATCAGCGTGTGGTTCCAAAATGCACAGCGTATTGCGGCACGTATAGTAATAAGCCTTGTGAACATACCCTTACCTGCATCAATTTGATTTTATAATAATAATAATCTTTATATAGCGCCAACATATTCCGCAGCACTTTACAAATTCGAGGGTACACGTACAGACATTACACATTAAAAGTACTTACAGATGAGACACAAGGTGTGAGGGCCCTGCTCATGAGAGCTTACAATCTATTAGGGTGTATGGGTGAAACATACGGTGAGAAGTGCTAAGTTTACAGTACAATGGTCCAGCCATGTTTCATAAATTGGGGGTGGTTTACATGAAAAGTGGATGAACCTGCCACCAAGACAGTACATATATATACAGATAAGTGCCTGTGAGTGCCCAAGTGTAGGAAGTGACAGATGTGTGTGATAGCAGTTAGGGATCTTGGTAGGCCAGACTGAGAAGATATGTTCTCAGCGCCCTCTTAAAACTATGAGGGTTGTGAATGTGGCTGATCGCCCGCGGTAGCATATTCCAGAGAACTGGTGCCGCACGTGTGAAATGGGAGGTTCGAATGATTGATGAGTGTAACCTGATATCAGTAGCAGAGCAGAGAGCCCGGGTAGGGTGGTAGACAGAGATGAGGGAGGTGATGTAGGGGGATGCAGTGCTGTGGAGAGCTTTATGGGTGCGAATAATGAGTTTATATTGTATCCTGTACTGAATGGGCAACCAGTGCAGTGACTGACACAAGGTAGAGGCATTAGTATAGTGGCTGGAGAGAAAGATGAGCCTGGCTGCTGCATTCAGGACAAATTGAAGAGGGGAGAGTTTGCAGAGAGGGAGACCGATAAGCAGTGAGTTACAGTAGTCCAGACCAGAAAGAATAAGGGCCGCAATGAGAGTTTGAGTTGTTTCCACAGTGAGAAAAGGACGGATTCTGGAGATGTTCTTGAGGTGCAGGTGACAGGAGCGGGCAAGGGATTGGATATAGGGGGTGAATGTCAGATCAGAATCTAGCCCCAGACAGTGGGCCTGCTGCCTAGGAGTGATGGTGGTACCACATACTGAAACAGAACTAGCAAGGGGGGGGGGGGGGGTTCGGTTAGTAGATGGCGGGATGACCAGAAGTTCAGTTTAAGTGAGGTTTAGTTTGAGATGGAGAGTGGACATGATGTCAGAGACAGCGGACAGACAGTCACTGGTGTTTTGTAGCAGAGCAGGAGTGATATCTCGGGTAGAGGTGTATAATTGGGTGTCATCAGCATAGAGATGGTACTGGAAGCCAAATCTGCTGATGGTTTGTCCAATGGGGGCTGTGTACAATGAAAAGAGGAGAGGACCTAGAACTGATCCATGAGGAACACCAACTTTAAGAGATAGAGAAGAGGAGGCAGATCCGAAAAAAGAGACACTGAAGGAGCGATCATGTTGCATATTTTCAAGTACAGAGCTGCTGTTGTATTTTACTATTAATTGCCAAAAATATTTGAATCCAAAGGCAATATTCTCCTTTATTTTTAGATGCAACTATTTAATGGCAATGTAATGTCCGTAGTACCAAAAGATTCAATTGCTTGAAGTGATTATTGTAGGCAGTCTAATCAACATTTGTTTGGAGTTCTGTTTGTTTGCGGTTTTCTGATTTTATTTTTTCCTTTTCAGAAAATGATCTTCATCATCATCTGTGTAGTCATCTTGCTGCTAATTCTTGTTATCATCCTGGCTACAACATTGACATAGTGACTCCACCAAGAAGAGCATCTGCCATACCTCCTCGTCATTTCAGCTTTGCACCTGAAGCCCTTATTTAGGTATTTGGCTGCCTTAGAGACCGAACACCTGGTCGTTTCCTTTGGTTCTCTGCCATTTAGGCCCTTCTCAACAAAACGGGAGAGGGGTTCATGGCTGAAGACTCAAATATTTGTTAGCCTTTTATGATGAGAGAAATTAAAGGAGATCTGTTAGCAGTTTTGGTACCCTAAAATTACCATTACGTCATAGGTGAAAGGGAAACAAGTTTAAACATCCCAATGATACTGCTTAAACTACTAATGACTCTCATGTTGTTGGCTGCTGGGTGCATATCAACCAGGAAAGTGTCCTGGGCTCTCGCTGTAAACTTTCCTCAGCGTCTCCAGTATGGTGCAACATCTTAAACACTCAGCTGTCAAGCACAGAAGGGGCTGGGGAGGATTTACAACCTCGGACACTACTCTAATTGGTGAACACTTAGCAGACACTTGGCTCCTCATTGCCTTGTACAATCCGAGTCATTAGAGCTTGATCTTCTCTGTTATGCTGCCGTATGATTTGCAGCATAAGGGTCGCCCAACGTTTCCCTGACACCTATATAGCGGTGGTAGCAGTTGGAGGGGATCAGAACTGCTGCAGACTCCCTTTAAAGTACAGGCTATAAAAAAAAAAGAAGTATCAGGAGCGTCATCTATATGAAAGCAGAGCAGGAGATTATTACCAGTTCACCCCAAAGAGTTTTAGGTTAATACGTTTTTATTTAAAAAAAATGTATACATGTGTTTGGAGCCATGGCACCTCGCTGCTACAGAGTAGACCTAACGACATTGTTGTAACCATGTTTATGTACTTTACAGTCCATTGCAAGTGTAACCCTTGCGATGCCTCACCCAGTGTTAATTTTGTATATCTCACAGTACTGTATATTAAAATAATTATGAGGTTATCACCCCCTTTCTCCCTCCAACTGATTTATTGTGGACTTCGTTCAGTGTATCTTCTTAAAAGATGAACTGAAATTTTACTATGACATTGTTTACTTGACAGGTCCTTTCTTGTTTTTGCCTTTTTTGTCGTTCAGAATGCATGTCATGTTTTTTTTTTTTTTTATGTCTTGAATAATTACCTTTAGACCATGTCTGTACTCCATTCACCAATGCTGTTTGCCTATGTTATGAGCATATATCAGATTCTATTAGGACTGCATTCAGTTAAGGTGGCCATGCACATTCGATATAATTTTGGCCAAACCCAGCAATTTTGACAGTATCAACCAACTCCTGTTTAAAGAACTCAAACCTACTGGATTTTATTGTGCTGTATGCTTTGCTTCCATGGAGGATATTGGAGGTCTAGCAGCAGCCTTTTTTCTCCTTTCCACCATGTATGGTGAAGTTAGGAGTGACGGCAGTCCTAGGCGTATGGCCAGCTTTTAGTGCATTACCCTTTTCAGTGTTACCATTATTTATTTTGCATTGTTTTTTTGCTGTAAGTAGCTTGTGCTTGCTCTGTTTTCATATTTGATTTCGCAGCCAAGAGGCTTGTGTGAATAAAGAGTAGCGGTACGCTACTTAGTCAGTGAGGAATTTAATGTCACTAACCACTGTGCCTTGTGTTGGCTCATGGGACTGCCCATAGCTCATTTCCTCAGCTTTTACCTCTATGGGACCACCCAAGCTGATTGTTAAAATATACATTTATTAGGACAGCACTACTGTGTTCAGGTAGTGCAATCAAATACGAGGGCAGTAGTAAACCTGATCATAAGGCATTAGATTTTAGTCTCAGTTGATATACAGTGTCCCACGGTCTGCTGGGGAGAGTGGAGGAGGAGCGCATGGGCAAGACAGGTTGGATTTTATTAATTTGATTATATTACCAAGAGCCAGCTACTAATAAAATAGCATGAATGCTCAACAAAGCATGTAATCTGTGTCCTCCTTTTGTGACAGATCCCTATTTACAGTACTTTTGGTAGTTTACAATACAAATTAACCTGTAGTTGATTGTTTTTGTGATCTGGCAGTGTAAACCTAATGCATCATGCCAGGTAATGACTCTTAATGGTGTATATTGTACAACATTCCATAAATATCAAGTAAAAATCTGTGCCTGTAACATGAATGTAAAATTTGCATGTACACAAATGATACTGCAATATTCTGAAACAAGCTTTTTACGTTTGCAAATGAATAGTCACTGTTTCTTTTTTGCCACATATGGATGCAAGCACATAGACTAGCGGTGTATGTTTATCTAATAAACTGCCTTATTGTACTTGTGCAATGCTGATTACGTTGAGCCACAATGACAGACCTAGATATGGGTCCAACATATTCTGTCCTTTATGCCCGATGGTATATATCCCAAATATAACTTAAAGGGTTTTTTTTGCCATGTAGTTTCTCAGAGCCACAGCCAGTTTTAGACTCGCAGTTCCCGGTCAGTCAGTGGGTGTTTCTATAGCAGTGATTTGACATATCAGCTCTGCTATTCCTAGCCGATTCAGATGATGTGAAATAACTGCCAAAGATTCATAAAATGTAGTGCACAAGGTTACAGAGCTCTAAAGGGTGAAAGCTTGTGATTTAATTAGGTAAGCAAACTCCGTTGCTAGAGATAAGACTCTGCAGGGAGTGGCTCACCATGGTCAAACTGACGGCAGACAGAGCAATCAGGGAGAGGTGGTCGGTAACCTAAGGGCATGTCCCTACGGCACGGGTTTTCGGACGGTTTTTCAGACGGTTTGCGGTTTTGCAGACAGTGTAAAAAATCGGCCGCAAACTAGCCCAACGGGGCTCTATGGAAAACCCGTGCAGCAGTCCCCACTGTACAGGTTTTCCGCCCGGTGTTTTTTCACCAGAACAATCACATTCTCCCGTCCGATTTTTGGACGGAATATGTGTTTGTCATCGCAGAGAAGTCCTTCACCCCCCTCCTCCCCTCCGCGGCCAATAAACCAACCGGTATTTGTCCTCTGCCGTGGGCATGCTCCCTAAAGAAACTTGTGTTCTCTTAAGAGTCGATAAAATCTTTATCTTCTGACCAAACCAAAATCAACACAGCAATGTATATGATAATAGTCTTCATTTACCTTTCCCTACGTGTTAAGCTAATCATTGTGGTAAGAAAACCCCTTTAAAGCGGTTTTGTCATTTAACAAAGTGCCTCCTGACATCAGCTCATAGCTCACTTCTAGCAGCTCTCACAGAACGAGGAGATGGGCGCGCTTGTGCAGTTGTCCCAATACTTTGTTATGGCAGTGCTCAGTTGTATTCAGAAGTCCCATAGAAATGCGTGTAGAAGAGTTATACAAGCCCGGCCATCTTCTCGTTCTATGAGGCCAGCTTGTAGCAGACTACGAGTGGTCTTCAGGAAGCACTTTGCCGAATAGTAAAATCCCCTTAATATTGAGAGGCAGATTTATCATTATGGTCTTTGATTTAAGTTCTGGTGCTATGCAAAAGCGGTCTTTAGCTTAAAGGGGTTTTGCCACGATGTAATGTTGACGTGGGATCCTCCAAAATGGGTACTTAATCACTTTTCTAAATATATGTGATTATAAAAGGTGAAGCCTGTGAGAGCTACAGGCTGCCTTACATGCCCTTAGTTACTTAAAAGTTTACATTAGGCACAACCAGCAGCTGACAGGAGCTGATCTGGCCACTCTTGCTTGTCTTCACTTCTTATCTGATGACAGTGAACTTGAAGGAGCTGGCAAGGGACTGTGGAGAAAAAGCAGTGAATCAGCCATGTGTCTTTTGTATATAGAATCCACTGGTTGTAATGTAATTATTTCAGTGAACATTGCACACGCTCCCTGCTTCCTGGCTGTGTTCTCAGCCCCCCCTCTCTCCGCCTGTGAGGCTTCTTGCTTTGTTTATAGTCTCTTCTGAGCAGATTAAGAGGTAAGGAAGTCACTTCTTGGCAAAACCCCTTTAAGCAGTGGGTCATAAAAAGGGTATGTTCATACCTGTTAGATTTTTTGGAGGCATGTGCATATTGTAAAAATCCAATCTGCTGCAGACTTGTGAAAATGCTGTGGACCAACTGCGGTATTTCCATCCCGTGTGCAGGAATTCCTAAAGTTTAACCATTCCCTCTGATATTAAAGGGGTTTTGCCAGGAAGAGAGTTTACCTCCTTATTAGCACAGAGAAGAATACAAACAAATCACGCTGAGTCATGAAGGCTGCAGGGGTGAGAGGGAGGGGATGAGCAAGGAGTGAGGAATAAGGGTCTCTAAACTTAACTAAAATAATAAAGTTACAACAGTGCAGACACAGGCTCATACACTGCACTTTCTTCCCAATCCCTTGAAAGCTCATTCATTTTCCCTGTCATCAGATAAGTGTTTCACGTGTGGCCGGTCGTGTCTAATGCAAGCTTTCAGGTAACTAAGGGGGACTGAGAAATGCTGTAGCTTTCACAGGCTTCACTTTTGTTAATGACATATATTTAGAAAAGTGATTACCCGTTTTGGAGGATCCCACCTCAACATTACATCGTGGCAAAACCCCTTTAAATATGAATACATGGGAGATTGCTCCAGGACCCTTTTGTGCCAGTTTTCTAGTGAAGTCATGTTGATAAATCTGCCCAACCTGGTTTCACTCTCATTTTTATTTGTGGCAAGGGACTTTTATTTTTAAGTGTCCAATAGGACTTTTGTTGTTTTTTTATGATGAACATATGATATTGTGTAAAATAACTTGATTATATTTTTTATGCCGTATATGCTATGAAATGAAGTGAGCTTAAATACTGCGGACCAGATGCACATGAAATTGACAGGTTACCGTTTTGTACCAGTTTGATATTTCCTTTGGTTTGCATTGTTTTTAAGACTGCCTTTTACTCTAAAACTTTCTAAAGGTGCATAAACTGCAGTTGTAACTTTTTTGTATGTGATTTTTTTTTCCTTTTATGTAAAGTTATTCTTCTAAAGTTCAGTGAGATATATATTTAATGTGAAAGCCGTTTCATTCCTGTTGTATCAGGAGTTACTCCATGGTTGAATGAAAGCAATTCTATGTACAATCTATTCATGGCTGATCATTTTAATTTGTGTCCTAGATAAGATTTGCTGCATTAGATTACAGTGGAAATGAGGGTGCTTTTAACACTAAATGAAAGTCTACATGTCCAACGATTGTCATGCCAAAATGTTATTGTTATTCCTATATTCTGATCTTGGTGTCGCCAATATCAATGAACTTGTTTAAGCATACTGTTAGGTATGTATGTTATTATGCACATTACTTTTGCATTTATGTAAATTTAAGATGAATGCATCTTAAGCAATGTCTATAAGGGGCAAACCAATTGCACACATACAAAGTCTTATTCAGCACAAGTGTTTCACAGCTTGAAAACACTTCCTGTAGCTTTGTGCCTACTGTATATGGTGCTGCTACATATACCCACACTAATGAAAATGCACCAAATAGCCTTGAGTCTTAATTCATTTACATTATGTGGACTGTCCATCTTCCCATTTTCATGTTACTGAGCCCCCAAGAGAAAAAAAAACAACAAACATACATTTGTTCCAGTGATCCGCATGCCGGCCCTCTCCCCAGTTCTTCTGTTGTCCTCCAGCTCAGGCCATCTTCATTTCTGAATAGTAGCCTAGAGCAGTGTCATATCTGCATCTGTGATGTTCCACTCTGTTATGTGACACTGTCTGATGTCACTGTTCAGACCTAAGCCAGAAGATCAGAGGAGAGGACCGGCACGGCACGTGTGTTGCTGAAACAAAGGTCAGTCCATAGGGGTTTTTTAACCCTTTGGGGGCTCAGCAGTATACTTTCACAAACAAAATGGAAGGTGGACAACCCCTTTAAATGGACAAGAAAATGGTTTAACACAACATACCTCTCACTTTTGTTCAAAGCCTTGGATCTCGATCCTTCTTGACGTTGCAATATGATAAATGATTGACCTATTTAAAGTGACCATTTTATGTAATAAGTAGTGACCTCCCCGAGGTTCACTGTAAGACAAGTGTATAATCTTCCTTGTCATGAGCCCTGGCTATTAGAATGGCTAGCTGAAATTGGAAGAGTCAAGACGCTAAAATCTGTTTGGTTTAACCCGACAGATGGGTTTTTAACTGCACTGTGTTCAGATCCAATCAGTGTGTGCAGTACCTTCCATTTACTGACCATGCACACTACACCCTCACGGTTATACAATTCCTAGATTTCAATCTCTATTTTATAATTGCTTATTCAAACCTATAACCGGTCCCCCGTCCCCCCCCCCCAACCCGTCCTACCCTTACTTGTCAAAAGATTAGTAGCTGGCGTGTAAAAGGGCTGGTGTCATAATGGGCAATTCCTCTGATTAAACACTCTAGTACTCCAGCAACTTTTGACTGCCTTCGAACTTTTTATTTCTGTGTAACTACCGTGTTACATTGACTAATCTTGCAGCAGCACCATGCTTAAGAATATTGTACACATTCAGTAATTGCCTAATTCTGTGACAAGTGATACTTTATAAACTGTGAGTTTTAGATGATTAATCTGATTGATTTATGTACTAATAGATTTTTCCTAATAAAAATGCACTTTACTTGCAAACAAGGTGTGATTCCTCTTCATTCCGCAGGATTATTGCTTAAAATTGCAGATAGAAAAGACCTTATTTGGGGAACTTTCTCAGTATGGCCCCCAACACTTATAAGGGATTGCTAGGACACCGATATACACACACATTTTATTTAACCCTTCTGTTCTTGAAGAATAATAGAATAAATAGAAAAAAACTAAGCACCAATTAGATCCTGACATGGGACTCGACCTTCCTTTCCTTCCTCTTAAGCTTTTAAAGTACCATGGTTGCGGTTTCTTTCTACATTCGTTAGTGCTCAGAGCTATTCACTCCATTCCATGACTGTCAGTTTGTCTTTTAAGCATCTTCAGACAACAAAGTTGAGTGAAGGTTTTGCACTAGTATATCTCTACGTATAAATGTACACACAAATGAGGACTCCATGGACCAGACTTGATTTTCCAGCACATTCCACAAATGCTTGATCAGGTTGAGACCAGGGGAATTTGAAGGCCATGCTAATACCTTGTTGTCTTTGTTTTGGCCCTGAGACCAGCCCTGAACAATTTTTGCAGTGTGGCAGGCCGTAGTATCCTGCTTAGAGGCCGCTGGTATTAATGAATACTATTGCCATGAAGGTGAGTACTTGGTCTGCAATAATGTTAAAGTAGATGGTTGGTGTAAAAGCCACATGGATGCCAAAACCCAAGGATTTCCAGCAGAACATTGACCGTATCATTAGTGCTCATCCCCACAGCAGGGGACAAATACCGGTCGGTTTAGTTTTAGTGCCGTACCCACGGCCGACAGGGGACGGCTTTTCTCCACGATTAGCCCTCCCCATTCCCATTGATATGTTCATATTCCGTCCAAAAAACCGTAGGAAGAATGAATTGTACCATATGTTTTTCGGGCAGACGGCGGTTTGAAAAACCGCAATGCGGAAAACCACTGCACGGGGTTTCCATTGCGCCCCAGTGTGTTAGTTTGCAGCCAGTTTTTCAGACGGTGTGCAAAACCGCAAACCGTCTGAAATACTGTATTTTATCGGACCAGGCCATATTCTATCGTGGTGCAATTCTGCTGCTCATGCTCTTATAGGTGCTTTTGGCAGTTTACAGGGATCAGCATGGATACTTTGACCATTTTGTAACAATGCAACAGGCTGTTAACCTTTCTATCATAGCCATACCTTTTTCAGTGATTTGTGCTACAGCAGCCCTTCTGTGGAAGTGCACCAGGTAGACTAACCTTTGCTCGTTGTGCATCAATGAACCTTGGGCACCCATGACCCTGTTGCTGCGGTTTATTAGAAATCACATACAACTTTCCATTTTATAGATGCTCTGACCCAGTTGTCTAGGCATCCTATTTGGCTCTAGTTATAGTCACTCAGAACATTACGCCTACTCATTTTTTGTTCTTCCAACACAACTTAAAGAATTGACTGTTCACTTGCTGTCACCCCTTGCAAGGTGTCCTTGTCACAAGATAATCAATGGTACTTTTTATGTTGTAGCTGATGGGTGTAACACACACACACCTATCTATCTATATCTTTTACACAGGTTGGGCAAAGTAACAAGAACACTTCTATTTCTACACAGCCATCACTAGTAATGCCTAATTTTTCCCAGTTAAATAGTGTCTCTGTTAAGAAACCTATTTTTTGTGGTGCACCTGGTAGGTTGTCTATGACCCAAGTTGCTAAATTGATGGGTTTATAGAGGCCTACTTTTTGTTTTCTAACCTCTCCTAAAGTAAAGATCTGCAAAACATCTGCAGACAGAAGTATCTGTGGTTAAAAGTCAAAGCTTGAAGTGAGTGACAGAAGAGTACTTTATGGAATTGCAGCCAAATCAAGCCTAAAATTATGTACCCTAAAATTGAATGCAGTTCTAATCCCTTAAGGACCACAATATGTCCTTTCTTGGCAGAATATGGTTCTAACAGTATGTTTAATTGCGTGAATTTAAAATGCAAAAAACAGTGGCAGAAATTCTGGATTGGGGGTGTCAGTCCAGAGTTAATAAAAGTTAATCAGTAAGTTATATTTCACTGACGATGGTGCCATAAAAAATTAAAATTTCTGTGCAATTTGCACCAATAGAAAAAAACAATGAGGAATACATGGTCTAGATTTGTATAAGCAAAACTAAATAAATCTGCTTCTTGAAGAGTGAATTTTTAATGCTGTAATATAAGCATTTCAGTTTAATATTTTGGACAGACCCTTTAGGGTATGTTCA
The DNA here is from genome assembly GCA_025379985.1 of Phyllomedusa bahiana. Lineage (NCBI taxonomy): Eukaryota > Metazoa > Chordata > Amphibia > Anura > Hylidae > Phyllomedusa > Phyllomedusa bahiana. The sequence continues at coordinate 11,588 of JAODAL010020860.1, read as the reverse complement.
CATGGCGTGTTTGCAGACCGAATTTCGGAGTGTAATTGCAATGTAATATGCCCGAGGTACGTCCCGCAAATATGGTAATTCAGAGCTCTCATTGAGAACTAGGAGTACCTGCTGTTTTCACCACATGACATGTTGCTTCCTCCTGGGGCTTGTGCAGCAGGGAAAATGAGTGAATGGCGACCGGCACAGAGCACTTTAGAAGTACACGCTTGCCAGCGCATACTTCTATAACACTCGGCATATAGTGGCACGCACAGTATGGGCCACTATATGACAGGAATATGCTGTGTGAGCATACCCTTGTAGTACAAGTTGTTTGGGTGCTTTCACACGGAGCATTTTTGACACGTTTTAAATGCGTTTTTTTCGTGCAGAAGGGCACATTTCTGCACAAAAAATGCACCAAAAAAACGCTCCGTATAAAAGCACCCTTTCAGTCCTTTGAGTAGCAGTGCAGGAATGCAGTATAAACAAACCTGTAGTGTAGTGACCTGCAATGGCTTTCCTTAAAGGGGGTATTCCAGTGTAAGCACAAAAAAAAAAAAGTACTATATTGAAGATTTTCACTTTGTATCACATACTTTCAATAGGTGTCAAGTTTACTATACCGGAATACCCTTTTAAGGGAAAACAAACATATTAAAATGGTTTGTCTGTGGATTTCACAGTACTTTCCATAATTTTACCCCTTAATGTCAAAATGTGCCCTGAGCCAACCACCAATTACCTTCTAACCAGGCTTTCACGTTGTTGATGAAACACAGCTGCCGTCGCTCTAAGGCTATGTTCACACAGCAATAATCGCAGGGCGTATTTCGCCTGCAATTAGGCCGGGGGTGGGGGGTGTCAGCTCGCCGGCCCCATAGACATTCATTATTCACGGCGCAGTATACGCGTGAATAATTGACATGATCACTTTCTCCCCTATCGCATATTTGACGAGCGGGGAGAGGAAGAGTATTCTATAAATTCTCTATGAGAACCTTGTCGGTATTATCTCGTTATGTGGCCATGGGGTGATGTAATGTCTCGGTCCCGTATGTTATGGCAGTGCCGTGGGGTGTTGAAATCTCAAAATATATCTCTTAAACAATAGCAGTTGACTTAGCTCTGCCAATGGAACAACTGTAGTAGATAAAGGTTGAGATTTGATAAAATAATGCTAGGGGTGCTTTTCAACTGGTGTGCGTTATATGACGTGTCACTGTATTTATAACAAACCACTTTCTACTGTTGAACTTGTGAGTTTTTGAAACACCCTCGTTTTTTTTGATGCGATGCTCAATAAGTACACATAGCTTAGATGTAATTTACTGTGCGCCTCCTCTGCAACAATAATGATGATAATAATACGCTAATATAGATATCTATTGCGAGTTAGATAACAATACGCTGTTGTAATAGAATAACTATTATCATAAGACTATGTACCAGATAATATTTGAACCAAACCGCACTCTGAGACTATGTTTATCGGCTGTAATGCTGCCTTTGAGTATACAGAAAGACCACTCTAGCTATGTGATTGTGTTTCAATGCCTGATTTTATATATCATCTCATTTAGATCAATGCTCTAATTAGAAGATATCATATGGATGATCCTCTTAACAATCTCCTCTATCGATGTGGATGCCTCTAATTGTAATCATCGTCTCAATATTAACTTCCTCAACCATCTATATTAAGCTGTCACTCAACAGGCCTTTTTTACCATTAACTTAAGGTGTAGTTTAGAAGTATTAGCGATGACCACTCTATTAATATATAAGCATATTGAGATAATGTGGGAAACTTTTAATTTTTATAATAGAGATGAATTAATTTGTCATCTTGCCACCAGTTTCTTGTAATTCGACTCGCGCTTTGATTCCGATAAGAACATAAATTTATTATAAATAAACTTGACCTTGATTAAGTATCATGCTGTTAATATGAAAACAATTGAGTGATTCCATAAGATATATTTGTTGTATTGAATGAGAATCATTAGATTGGATTAACATTTTTTCTGTGTTATCTGACTTTTGATTTTCTGACTTTTTTACACTCTACGAATTCTAATCTGTTTAGATGGAAACATCTCAACTTCTTTATGCACCAAAACAACACTATTTATAGTGGAATATATGGTAAATATAATAACATCTATGCAAGCGTCGTAAGTTTATTTAATAGTTAATAGTTCTAACATCTCATTCCAGCTCTCAAGATACAAAGTCTATCATTTTTCATCGAGTGGACAGCAATGGTTATAATGGTGAAGAATAATAAGCAAGCAGTGTTTTGTTCCAGCAAAGCCAGGGAAATTGACTTGGTCTATTACCTGTGACTGGAGATAATCTGTGATTAGACTGATGGATAAGGGCACAGGGCTGATCTCTTTTCTAAGAAGATGACGACTGGTCACTCCTACCCTCTCTGGTATGGATTAATATTACTTGACTGCAAGGCCGCTCCTGATTTACCATTCTGTATGTAACATTGGGGCCACATACTCCGTCAGAGAAAGATTAGAATGGCTCGCCTTGCGATTTACTTTTATGTGTAGCGTCGTCAATTTTGTTGAACTGTTATGTGCCTGGATAGTTTGGAATAAAAAATGTTTAAACCTCAGCTATTCTGATGTACTGAGACCTGTCACTCCTTACATTCTCTCTGCCAAAGATCAGTTGAGCTTTATTACGCATCCCTGTACGACTTACCATCAAGCTGTAGAGTTAATTGTTGACATTCTGAGCTCCTAGTAGGTAGGCGTTATTAATTGCGCACTAATCATTACTCGCATTATTGTCATGTTATCTATTAACTATCTATCATTAACACAACGTATCTACTTATTTAATGGTTATCCTATCTGCATCGATGGAATTATTAGTTTGCCGTATTTTATATCTATTTAGTATGTCTAATATTCTTGGCTAGTTAGAAAAGAGTATTAATACACTGCATGTGTGTTCTGCTAAGGCTATTTTCCTTTAGTTATAGTACTGTTTTTACTTTAGTTTATATCTAAATTGAGGTTATCTACACTTGATGACTCTTTCATCTACAACGCATGTCGAGTGATATGTAGTCCTTGAAGTAAGTGCCTCATGTGTTTTTGCTTTTCGGTCTCACGCCTCACAAAACGCACTCTCTCTCACTCACTTCTTAGGCACCTAATTTGGAGATAAATGATATATTTCAGTTGCGCTCGCTACGCAGACTATTCTAACAGTAAGTATAAATGTGCTTTGGCTGGATGTGAAATATTCCTCTAAGGCTATGTTCTTAGCACTCTCTGGTGTGTATTTGCGTGGTGGCGTAGAGATATCGTCGACCGTCGCTAATACTATTACATGCCCTGTACGAACAACTTAAATTCCCCAATCTTTGGTGTAATCGGTCGGGTGCAGCACCGTTTGTCGCTCGGCGCGGTGGAATCGATTTCCCAGATCATTCCGACGAAGCCTACGGGACGATGCCGGAGTCTGACTTCGCATGGCTCCCCTGTCAGTTGAATGTGACATTTTATTAGCGTGCGTCGTTTAACGTTTTGCGCCGACGTTGTAATATTGTCACTGCTCGCAAAATTGGATGTCCTCCACACGCACCGGCTGGCTGACGTTCCCGGGAACGTGGGAAGGAGAAGGAGGAGTCGGTAAATCCTATAGATTCTCGCTTATGAAGTAATAGACCTCTGTGAAATTATACGCTCCGGCTATAGATGTATGGGCATCGCACTTTTCGAGGCTACCGTTAATATTCTGCGGGCTACTGTATAGGACGGGTATTTTACGCTAAACGAAATATGTAACGTCACGCCTTATTTTTGCTTTCTCTGACACGTACGTGCAGCTATCGCCCCTTGAATGGGCACTCAATAGCACATGCTTTTGCTCAAGTTATCGGTGGAGCATGTGCATGTTTGACTCACGTAGGGGGCGACTTGCAATATTAGATGTATAATACTAAATGAAGATTTTATATGTGTGTATTATAATATTTTATCATGTATTTTAGTTTATTTTTTCTTTTTTCTTTTGTTTTTTTTTTAACGTTGAGACTCTAGAGACAAGTTGTATTCTATTATTGTTTTTATTTATGGAAGATCATGCATGTAGACTATTGTGCGTTTTTAAGTTTTATTTAAAATGTATGACATTATTAAACAAATTTGTAATGATTTCCCATCGTTATTCTTATAGATTCTGTGTATCTACTCGTAAGTTCCTGATCATATACTCCTGGTGCAAATATAATATACCAAAGGTATGGCTAACGCCTTCCTTGTTCACTGGCACTGTGATAGGGATACAAAAACATTTTAAGTTCAAATATACATAAAGAGAAAAACATGTAGATACAAATAATCTCACTTGGTTACCCTCCTGTAATGTGCAAATAAATATAAATAATATTTAGTACATAGACTTTTATCTAGTCACTGAGTAAATCTAGTTTAGAAAATAACGACAGAATGTAATTAATATATACGATGTATAATATGGTAGTTGTGTATTACATTAGGTCATGTGTGATATTTAATATGACTGTGATATTTGTAGTATTTCGCTGTGATGTGTTGCCAAAATTCGCATTATCTATTTATATATTAGTTTATTTAGGCACTTACTCTGCCTGGGTTCCAGGGTGCTGTTAACATTTGTGGAGGTGGTTGTACCATAGAAATCTTTTACATTTGGCTTCTCAAACCTTATGTGTTAGCAGAAGGAAGTGACGCATTAATAAGATAATCTGAGGTGAAGCTGGTACAGAGAGAGAGGAGGGCCTGCCTCGTTAGGGTCTTACTGTCTATCACGTTAGTGGATAGGAGAAGAGAGGTGAAGAGGCAGACGCATGATTTGTGTGGTGGTGAGTCAGTTGCAACAGGTGTATGAATGTTGGTTATATAGGCGCCTGTCGAGAGGAGGTTTTCTGAGGTTAGAACATTTGTGACTAGTGAAAAGAAGAGGAACGAGTACAGTGAAGGTGTGTTGGGGCGCAGTGAGTTCCAGAATGTTGAGGTAAGCACAACGATGAAGGTCTAGACAGCTATATCTAGGAACGTGTCTATGACTTAGTAAAACAATTGCGAGTCTATATAATTTAGCATTCGGACTGTATATATTATAGGGCGATTATGTCAAAAAGATGTGGCGCTTTCTCTTCCTACAATTCAGTTTGAGAAGTCGCTCATTACATTGAGCTGGATATAGTGGGATGGCCTGAATTACTATAACTGTCATACAGTCTGGTGTGTGTGGCACCGTTCATACCACTGTGTATACAGCAATTTCATTTATTACGACCTATGATTTTTAGGCCCATTAATGAGACAAAATGAAAAAATAAATGAGCGCTAGTAGTTAGCTTATATTCATCAATTGCTTTGTCAATATTTTGTGCAATGTCTGAGCCTAGCTCTTTAGGTACATTCACAAGAATATAGTGTTATGCCTGGACCATATAAATATGAGCGAAGGCACTAGTGTGTTAATGGTGTGCACTGACAGTTCTATTTATATTCAGAGTGAATCTCAGGATACATACAAGTTGCAGAACAGGTTTTTGGGCGAACAAACACTGCAACGCCAAATAGATAAATATTTTGGGCAGCCTAAATGAGGAAATGTAGCACGACCACCATTATCGAATCGTCAACTGTAGATAGGCGCAGTCGGTCCCATACGAAATTGGCACTACCTACATTGCCCCATCTAAATATACAAGTGCACTCGACTCATCGATAAAGCTTTCAGCACTCTTGCCACAGACTTTCAAAGGCACGCCTTTCCAAAACTTATGTGAAGAAGTATAGATCTAATAAACTTTTTTGTGGTGAGATAATCATGAACAAGACAGAGAAGGGAGGACACATAATTCGTGAGTGGAGTACATCGAATAAATATTTTTAGCCAGGATATCTTTGTATGAAACATTTTGTTATATAATATAGATATAATAATTAGAGAACTGCAATATTATATCGGACCCCTACTTAAATAGTTCAATACTTGTTGCATCAGACATTTTGCGCTGGACGCAATAATTAGACTCTCTTGACTGCTCATAGTCGCTTGGGTGTATGTCTATCAGGTTTTGCACATCGAGAGAACTGTGAAAATTTCTTGCACCTACATATCTTTCCCTTGGCATGTCGCTAAGAGCTTGGAGATCTACAGTTGAGTTGTGGATGGGTTGAGGTGTTATGTGAAATTAGCCGTTTCGCCAGCCTCTTTGTCTAATCAGCTTGTAGCAGATTGGGAGTTCTCAAGGTCTTAATCGTGTACCTGTAGCAGCATTGAGCAGCTATTTCGTCTAAAGACATCCCGTGGTAGTATGTGTGGTATATTGTGTGTGAACTCTCTTACTCATTGTAGATGTTTTGCCCTGTGTTATGGAGATCCATGTGTTCGAGTGTTGCAGAGGCATAAAATGCCTTCGCGTCTCTCTCCCAGTCTCGTTAGGGTCTTTAATGTCAGAATCCGCTCATAGAACGTGTTTCGTCATATCCCAATTCTCACACAGATATGGTCCTTTGTTTTTTTAGTGCTCTCGCGCATATCAGATTTCTATCCTCATTCGATTTTAAGTCACATTAGCTAATGTCCCTGTTCCTGTTGTTGAAAGAAAAATGAGGGTCCTACGCTCAAACTGCATGATGCTGCCACCGCACCATGTGTGGCAGTGGGGTTGGTTGGTTTGATGTCGACGCGGTGATGCAGACTGTGTTACTATGTTTTATGACTATCTCATTATCATATCAGTTTGAGCAATTGTGTGAGACTAAAGTTAGAGCTTGGAATTTATTGGTGTTTCATGCTGGAACCAGATTGATAGCTCACTCCCATTTATTATCACGACAATGCTTCTGGTGTTTCTCTCTCAGGTGGTGTTTGTGGCTCAATCATTATATACACAGATGCCGCTATCTTTAATTGATATCTTTGATGAATAGATGGACTTTATTCTTACCTCTAACTCTCCATCACATTACATACTTGTTTCACATTAAAGGGCACTAGATTTGTGCTTAGTGTAACGTATTCTGATGTGTTGAGGATCGCAGGACTCCTACACTCAGCTGTACGTATTTTCGTGCATGTATCTAATCTCAAGATAGTAGATGCTTGGGCGCTCTCCCCTTCATTATGTGGAATTGAATTCTTTAGTGTTCGCAGTTGTTGTCAGGTGCTGTAGAGTTTGCAGCTTGGGTCAATGATAGACCTTGTCCTTACACATTTACTTTATTATGAGATAGTCTATTGACACTCTCAGTCTCTAGTTGGGATATTTTAAGAGTTGATTGAAATTCTCTCATTATGTTAGTCCTCAATAATCCGGAACCTTGTAAACTTTTCGCCATTGCTTAACTCAGTTATCTCTTCAGATCTCCTGCTATGGTGTCGGTTTTCAGTGAACAGCTCTCTTGGCTCGCTTAATACGGCTGCTATTCTCTTCTCTCAGAAGTGCGATTCTTATTTATGATGCATGCTTATTTGATGCGTTTATTATTGACTAGCGCAATCCTTTCATTGATCGATGTTTTTTAGCTGCTAGGTAGTGCAGACAGCGAACGTTGAGTAACTTAGATTGACAACTCGCAGAATTAAAAATTTAGCCGGTGAAAACTTCACATCACACGATCTTTTCGCAGCACTTTTTGTGTGTTCTGTTGGCGGCAACCTGTATAACATGGACTCAAATTTAGTTGCTGTCTGCCTATTGTGTCTGCTACAAATAATAGAAGAAGCGCAATCTCAGAATATAAACGTCACTGTGTGCAGATAGATAAAAAATCACCCTATACGGCTTGACGTCTTGTTATTACACTACGTGTTTAGTCTGGCAGGGCTGTGTAATTAGCACGATCTACAATGAAACTCATTACGCCGTAGTGTACCGGGAGTCGGGCGAGATCTGAGCAGGGAAAGCCTAGCCACTTCGTAACGGTCTTCTCTAGACTTGATTTTGCTATCGCAGGCGACGTATGCTTTTGAGGCTTAGTATTTACACTAAAGTGGTCATAATTATCCTTCCTAGGCGCACACGGCAGTCATTTGCCATCGGACAGGGATAGAAAGGAGTACCGTATAGTTTAACAGCAAATAGTGTTCTCTCTCTAGAGGAGCTTTCGTGGTGATCATTTAAAATCCGTTATGAAAGAATTGCAGTGACGTTTTACAAGGCCCCAGTTTTCTCTCCTAAATAATGAGGCTGCGACGCTCTCGGGCAGTAAGGATATTATGGATCGAAATTCAGGCGCCCTTCTTTAACTTGTATACTGAGCCGTGTGACTATCAGACATGGATCCTTTATAATCAGATATCCCCTGGTGATCTAATTCTCAAAGAGCAAGCGTGCATTTATATGTACGGTAGAACTCTGCATTGTACATCACAGGTGTGGAATTAATACATTTTACCCCATTATTTCAGTCATTTCTATTGAACAACCTATTGGATCCAATTACAGAGATCCTTCATGAAACTTCTAGGAGTAGAGTCTTGCTGCCACTGAAGAGTAAATAGGGTGACATTACATCTGTAATATCAATGACTTTAAACCCCCCCATTTTTTCAGTTTTTATTTTTTATTAACAATAATTTTAAGTATATCTATGTAATTTTAATTCCATCTATCATCACTTTGTTGTCCTCCACTTCGCTTGATCCTTCATCAATCGAAATTAAATTCAATAATTATTATCTTTGCTAATTTTATTATGTTGAAGCTCATCTGAAATGTGCTTACTAGTTCTCAAGGCTTAGAAATCAAGGTTCACAAGAGGGCTCAAAATACTTTTGCGTAAGGTAGCTATGTGTGTGTGTGATAATGATATGGGATATATAATTATTATTTATAATTGTTTGTGTTGTGTAAATAAAAATATACTATATCTACTAGTTATATCATAAAATAGTATTATTACTAGATTATATGTGTGGTATATCTTAGTAATATTATAATATTATAATTTTTATAGTATACTTCAATTACATCATTTATACATATACTAATATATTTTGTGTGTGCATAATATGCATATATATATCATAATATATATATACAAATCCAGATCACTAGATATATATTTGTTATATATATACTATATATTTTACCTTAATTATATACATTAATATATGTATATTATACACATAAACCCAATAATATATTATTTAGTACCTTGATACAGTTATATCATATATATATAAACACGATACATACTATATATTAATACTACACCCTACACACATCCCAACAAATAGTTACCTTGCGAACTGTATTTTGGCCACTCTGAAATAACTTATCAACTTTTGCAGATCCCATGTTCAAGGATTCGCAAAACACAAACGATAAATTTTAATTTTTTGTGAAGAATCAAGAAGTGGACACATATTGTCGATGTGCGAGATGAAATTATTGGATACTCTTAAATTTTGTAAAAAATAAACATAAACTTGACAAACTGGGTGCGTCAGATATTTAGTCGTCCCCTTCTAATTTCAGTTGCAAGCAAACTCACTCTCCCCCCTACTCAACACCCCTAGACGTTCTAGTGAGGTAATCTTTATGTTCTCTCTACTGATACCAATGTTGTCATAAATTGACATGATGATGGTAAATTTAATTCCACCTGGTGTGTAATCACAAGTCTCCGTCACTTAATGCAACTCTGCTCTGTGATTAGTCTCTGGGGTTTATGATTTCAATAGGACCAGTGTTCTATACCAGACGGCTTAAAAGAATAGGCCGTATTCTGGTCCATAATTACGCGCCGGGATGGTGCGCCTATTACGGTCCGAAAACGGCCCAATTCCATTAAGGTAATCACATTCTGGAGAACTATGGATTACGTTCTCTCCCGTCCGGCGAAGCCGGCGGGCGGGGATGATAATTGACATGTGAATTACTAGCCGCCAAATAACGAGCCGCCTAGCAATTCAAGTCTATGGGCCGGCGACAGTGAAGGCTCCCTGCTCAGTCCCCCGCTCCCGGTCACACGGCGTAATTGCAGGGCGTAAGTACACCCTGCAAATACACCGTGTGAACCTAGCCTTAGGGTGTTTTCACACAGTGCGTTTTTGATGCTTTTTTTGTGCAGATAGGCACAGCAATTAATGCTGTACATTGCCGCACAACAAAAAAAGGCAAAAGTCGTGATTTTACCGCAATTTTGTGCAAGCATTTAAAGTGCTGTGGCCTACCTGCCACAAAAACGCATCAAAAACTATGCATCCAAAAACGCCATCAACAAATAAAAGGATGCATCAAAAATGCACTCTGTGAAAGCACCCTAAAGCGCAGAGAGCATCAGGAACACACCAGGCAGGTCTGTGATACTGTTGTGGAGAAGTTTTAAAGCCGGATTTGGATAACAAAAAGATTTCCAAAACTTTAAATCCATCCCAGGTGCACTGTGCAAAAGCTATCATATTGAAATGGGAGTATCAGACCACTGCAAATCTACCAAGACAAAACTGATCAGAGATGCAGCCAGAGTGGCCACATGATCAACTCTGGATGAACTTGCAGAAATCTACAGCTGAGGTGGGAGAGGTCTGTCCCAACAATCAGGTAGCTTACCACTGCACAAATCTGCCTTTATGAAAGATTGGTAAGAAGAAAGCCATTTCTCAAAGATTATTCATAAAAAGGCTGTATTAAAGTTGCCACAAACCCACCCTGAGGAGACACCAAAACATGTGGATGAAGGTTCTTGGTCACATGAAACCAAAATCCAACTTTTTGGCCAATCATGACAAAACGATATGTTTGGCGTAAAGTAACACCAGACTTCATCACCATGAACACCCCATCCCCACTGTTCCACACATGGATCGGTACGGCAGTCATGGTTTGGGCCCGCTTTCTTTTTCTTCAGCAGGTACAGGGAAGATGGTTTAAAATCGATGGGAAGATGGGATGGAGCCAAATACAGGACACCATTCTGGAAGAAAAACCTGTTGGAGCGTCTGACAAATAGACTGACACTGGGACGGAGATTTATCACTCCAAACGGACATTGATCCCCTAACAAAGCAAAAATCTAAAATGGAAGGTTCACAGAATAAACATCTCCAAGGTGTTAGAATGGCCAAGTCACAGGTCCAGACATGAAGTCCAATCGACATTCTAGTGGAAAGAGCTGGAAAATGCATATGCACATAACACTCTCCATCCAACCTCTACTGAGCTCCAGCTGTGACGCCAAGGAAGGAAATGGGCAAGAATTTCAGTCTCTCGATGTGCAAAACTGAGACATATCCCACAAGCGAACTCTTGCAGCTGTAATTGCAAGCAAATTGTTGGCTGTACTAAGTATTAAAACTTTTAAGGGGGCGAATATTATTGCAGTTTATTTTTTACCAAATAAGTGTATAATTATACAATAAATTTCGTTCCACTTCACAATTGTGTCCCACTTGTTGTTGATTCTTCACCAAAAAATTTTAATTTGATATCTTTATGTTTGAAGCCTGAAATGTGGCAAGGGGGCTGAAAACTTTCGCAAGGCACTGTATATACATATAGCCTTTATGAGGACTGCCTACTATCTCTAAGGGCGACATGTCCCATTAGGGCTGCACCATATTTTTGGTGC